>CAUHTR010007815.1:21726-33306 GCA_959609185.1 Schmidtea polychroa
AGCTGTTTTCTATCCTTCATTTCCATTCCTACCGCACACACATACACAAGGTTACATTCGCATGCTTACAGTCCCTGCCTTATTAGGTAACATCAACATGACACCATTAGAACCATTGAATAGCTGTATACCGTCCAATTGTAACATTGTATGTGTGGTTGAGTAAATGGCTTATTTAAGTCTTCGTATTTTAATATTTCTGAGATATTCTTCGTGAAGCATTTTATTTAAATCTTATTGATAATTTATTATTATACTATTCGCGGTGTCAAAAAACATTGAAGTAAGTGTTACGAACATTAATGAACGTTGGAAAAATAATTGTAAATGAGTTACTGATATTTTTAAGAATGCAAACTTCAAAGTGCAATTTGTATTAAAATTTTTAAACGACATAACGAAATATATATAGAAATATTTGAAGCCAATATTCCTGAAAAAAACAACTTATAAACAATAAGTAAATAAATTGAGCGTATTAGAATCACAAACAGATAATGTTGGGTATATATATTATATATTTGTATTGATGTTTTATAACAATACATTTTTTTATGAATATTTTTCATTGTAGATATGAATACTTGCTTCAAATGTGGAGGTATCGGCCACATAGCCAGGATGGCACAAATAATCAATCTTCTAATTCAAATTAATTAATGGTTATTTTGTCACCGGGCGCGTCTTCGTAGAAAAAAACGGAACAAAACCTTTTAGATAAAAATATTATTGTTATAAATGTAATAGAGTTGGACATATGCTAGAAATTGTGAATCTGAAAGTGGTTAGATATTATCATTATTTTTTAGAATTCCTTTACGATTAGATTAAGTATTTATAATTTGGAAATGAAAATACTTGATAATTAATTTAAAATTTCAGATTTCTCTAGTGTTATTATAAACTAATATATAAAGATGAAAGTTTTTTGTTTGTTACCCATAGAATTCCCCACCGTTGGACCTAGGGTGCTGAAAATTTGCATGTGACTCTCATTTCACTCGGGACAGGTCATAGGCTATGTTTCAACCCCAGATGAACACCCCATAGGGTACCCTAAACCTACTCAGGGTCACTTTGATTTACTACAGTAGATACCCCAAGGAGGTAAAATTGGCAACAATTTTACAAATAAAAGTTGTAGATCATGTTAGGTTTATAAAATAGGATTATTTCAATTTTTCATCTGACCCATTTTTTACCGGCTGAGTGCCGTTTTAAGTTTTATATTTAAATAGAAAAATTGTTTAACCAAATTTCACCAAAAATTAATTTTCTTGATTTCTACATTTCTAATCAAGAACACAATTTTATTCTCCAAAAAATAAAGACAAAAAGGTAATTGAAGTTTTTATTTCAAAATACAATTTATTTATGCTTTAAGAATGAATTAAATTATTCTGTTTATTGATGCTAAGAAGTGTGATCAAGAATAAGTGAAATTAATCTCTTTAGAATGTGTTTTTTAAGATTTTACAATCAATACAAAATATCTCTAAACAAATTATATATCCAAAACTTAAATTTAATATAAAAAACAAATATAATACATTAAAATTGAAAACAATAATAATAACAGTAATGATGATGATGATAATAATAATAATAATAATAATAATAATAATAATAATAATAATAATAATAATAATAATAATAATAATAATAATAATAATAATAATAATAAATTAAATACTTTCCTTCAATAATGATTTGTGTCAAACATTCCTTTTCTTTTCAATTAAGATTTACTTTTATCTAATAAAAAAATATTAATTACTATAAATAGAAAAATAATAAATTAATATAAATAATTAAAATTTTCAGAAAATATAAATAAATCAATTTAAATGTATTAAAAATAAAATTGTTATACGCTGATGAAAAATCACAAGCAAACACAGATTATTATCAATATTGTAGAATAAAAATTTAGAATGTAATTGATAGCACCTAATAATCGACATTTTAGAACCACCAAATTTTGCTGCTTAAAATTCATAATCATGGATAATAGAATTTATCGAACACATGTGTATTTCGGTAATGGAAATTGAATTGTTTGGGATAATTTATTGGTTAATTTATTTACGTGGTTTTACTGAGGCAATTTTACTATTAAATTTCTTGATAAAAATGATAAAATTCAAATTTAGCGGTATAAATTGCCTAAAATATGATAATATAATAAATAAAATGTGATAATATTGTATGAGCAATTGGAGCAGTCCGATTGATTAATCAATGAATGCATAATTAAAAATTAAAATTCAGCTATGTCAATATTTACAGTTTTTCATTTACAATCGATAATGTGCTTTTTTAGAATAAGAAAAATGTTTAAAATTGCTATTTAATTAAATTCTAATTTTTATATAAATTAAATTGTATTTAAATCTAAAAGTTTAATAAAGTTTACTAGTTATTTATTTATTTTATTTACAAACCTTTCAATTATCATAAAGAAGATATATATCATTTGAACAAAATTTCAATAGGACAAATTATTTTGTACGTCATCATTATCATGGTATTTCTAAAGCTGTATCTTTAATTAATTTTAATAAATCATATTAAGTCATTTTTATTTTGTTGAGTATTTAATAAATTTGATTAAATGATAAATTATAATAACAAATTATCTACGTACTAGTATAATCCCCAGTCAAGCATAACGGGAAAAGTTAAAATGATAATAAAAATAAAGTTAATTTTTTGTAAATTTTATTTTTAAAATTTTTCAAGTAACTTAAAGTTAAATTTTAAATGTCAAAATTTTCCTTATAAACTATATTGTGAGTGAAATTTCTTTTATTTTTAGCAAATTTCCTTGTTTTTATGTTGCCACGATTTCTTGATCTCGATAAAGCTACGTAGAGTTGTCCGTGTGAGAAAACCTGGTCGTTTAAAAAGATTCCCACGTGATCATAAGTTTGTCCTTGTGATTTGTTAATTATAATAGCAAATGCATCACTAGGAACTGTCTGCGCTTCTCTAAATAAAAGGTAAACTCATGTCACTTGGTGCCAAGGCAATCCGTGGAATGCTGACTATATCACCTCGGTTGCACCCTGAAATTATATTTGTTGTGATTGAATGCTTTTTCCTTATTTTGTTGCTTTTTTACACATTCCTTAAAATAGAACCAGTTTCGGTTTGATCTGACACACGTACAAACAAACAATCAAATTAATGACGTCTATTATATTATTAAATTATATAAATTTCCCGATTTTGTAGAATATAAATAATTTTTAAGATTTCTCGATCCTGGAATAGTCAAAACGTTTGTAGGTTATTGTTGTTATTTTAACGAATGGCTCAATCACATATTTTTAAAATCAAATAAATTTTCTGTATACAATAGTATTTTCTTTAAAATAATTAACTGAAAAACCCTGTACCGATAAGTCATGTTAAGTTAATTAAATAAAAAATATGAAAATAAATTAATAGTGAAGATAAGTAAGAATTTTACTTATCTTAATATATTTTTTATTAATAAATAAACAAAATATTTAATATATTGTTGTCTAATAATAAAGAAAAAAACTTCAAAAAATTTACTGTTAAAAAGTTTATTTTAATACTTTATCGGTTCAAATGAAATTTACAGATAAATTTTCAAATTTTCAATAACTTGTTTCTCAAAATAGGTGAAAGTCAAAAAAGTTAGAAAGTTATTTATTTTGATGATATACATCAGAATTACAGTTGGTTCATATAAATTCTTGAATAATCCTCCTTATTATTACCCAAAAGTCAAGAACTAGAAATTCACAAAATTAAATTTCACAATATAAATGTAAAAAATATTGCAATGGAATTAATTGATACTGCAAATAAAAATATAATCAAACAGCAAAATCCAGCAATAAATCTCGTATAAAAATAGCCAATATTCACAAAATATAATTTCA
The DNA here is from genome assembly GCA_959609185.1 of Schmidtea polychroa. NCBI lineage: Eukaryota > Metazoa > Platyhelminthes > Tricladida > Dugesiidae > Schmidtea > Schmidtea polychroa. The sequence goes on from CAUHTR010007815.1 coordinate 25,644, forward strand.
ACGATATTATTGTCTTGATTTTATCTCTTTGGCGTTCATATAATATTTTTTAATTTTTGATTTTGATAGAGGCGACAGATTATTATTATTATTATTATTATTATTATTATTATTATTATTATTATTATTATTATTATTATTATTATTATTATTATTATTATTATTATTATTATTATTATTATTACAACACATTAATAGCTACATTATTGTACAGCAGTAATTATTATTGAGATATTTTTTGATTTCAATATAATTTTATGTAAATAAACTTATTTATGGTAAAATAATCTTCAACTTAATATTTTAGATATAAAGAGCTACTGTGAAAAATTAATTTGAAATTCAAAATTGCAATTTAAATTATATATTTATTTTTTGTTTTTGCAGTAGTTTGTTACGGTTGTGGGAAAGAAGGTCATTTGTTTAAGGACTGTGTTTCGTCATCTAAAAAAGTGTGTTATAATTGTAATAGCACAGAACATTTAGTAAAAGATTGTCCAGTAAATAAAATAGAGGAGCCTATTTCAAATTACGTTGATTATCGATCTGATGAGGCCCCTTTTCGGAGTGATCAGTGTTACAAGTTAGCTTTTTTAGAATTTTTTATAATTATGACTTTGACAATAATAATAATAATTATGATTATAATAAATGCAATTAATTAAATAAGTAATAATAAAACAATAATGTGCTTATTAGTTATTAAATTATTAAAAACAATTATTTTTACAAAGTCTATTTTAAATTCATAAAAATAATGATTGACTTAGATTCCGAACATGTCCCTTAATATTAAAAAAAGAAACGCCACCGAAAATATAAAAAGGTTTTTTGGTTTAAAATATTTATTTTATACTAAATGTGTTATTTTTAAATTGTTTAACGTACCCAATTATCCTACAACATTATTTTATTACTTACACGCCAATAAAATTATTAGTCATTAGTATAATTCACGTGCAAATGAAATACGAGTATACTCATATTCGGCGTCTGGCATATGGAAATATAGTATGAGTAAACTCGCATACAGCGGTTAACGTATTAAAATAGTATTAGCACAATTATCCTTCTATTTTTGAAACTTATAAAATGAAAACATTATAGAGAATTAATGATTTATTTTCGATTAAATTTTTATAAATATGAATAATATGAAAGTCTTATAAACATTTGAAAACGAAATGTTCATAACAAATATAATGGAAATTAGAAATAATTAATATTTCAATAATATTTATTGATTAAAACTATTCTATTTAATATATTTTACCTAAAAATTAGATAGATTCAAAGAAGTATAACAATTAATAATAGAATGCATAATTATAAAAAATCTTCATTTATTAATCAATATTAATAAAAGTTATGGATTGATTAATATTTTTTATTAATTCAAACATTTTAGTAATAATTGATTAATCGTCATAAAAATTTAGTTGTAAAGATTTCGGCCACATTTCTCGAAACTGCCCAAAGAGATCAAATAAAGAATCAGTTTGTTATCGTTGCAATAGACCTGGACATTTAGCACGGAATTGCAATTTCAATTAATTCTAGAGTTCTCCAAAATAATATTAGGAACCATGTATCAATTGATATCAATCAAATTTTGATCATTACCACGTGTTTCATATTTATACATTTGCTAATTTGATCCACTCAACATATTTTCATTTCCCCCTTTCTTTTCTTTTTTTCTCCAATAGGCTTTATGCGATTTCCTCAGAGATGGATCTGTTATATTCTTATATGAATTGATTCGTTTTAGTTATATGCACTTATTCAATTTCATTTTTAATGGATCAATTCGATAAAACAAACAACTATTTTATTACCATTGATTTTTAATTACATTTTAGTATTTTTGATAAACATTGATTTTTTTTGATTTTTGATAGATTTTGTGATTTTAAAAATGTTTTAGTGATTATTATTGCTTTCTGGTGTCTTCTCTATTATTAAAACGTAACTATCTGCTTTCATTACAGAATATGTCGATTATGCACTTTTACTTTTATTACAGCTGAAACTGGGAAATAGAAATCGTACGGAAAAATTGTTGCGGTTCATGAAACGAATGTTTGAATTTCATGTATTTTATTTATATAATTATTTATTAATTTGCAGGAATTTTTTTATTATTCTTACTAGAGTCTATATTAGATGAAAATTGGGTTTGTCTGGATTTGGACTAATGTGTTCATTTTTTGTTTTTATATTATTAATTTCATGTGAAAACTAGGGAAAACTGTAGCCTATTTATCTTAAATTTATCATAAATTAGTGACGCAGATAAAATTTTGGGACTATTTTATATTAATGACAAATTTTAATTTTTTTACTTTATTCTCAATGAACTAAAATATGGGTAGTTTTCCACAAGATCGGCATATTTTACGTTGTCAAATCTTCATGAATCATTTGAGTTGAATGAAACGACGACAAATCCTTTCTGTTTTATTTGAGCTTCATTATTATCAGCATTTTCGAAGTGTTCATGCGCTTTAATAATTAAATCTTGAATGCTTGACATGTTCACAAAATTTACTCAGGACTAACTTTTTATTCAAGTTCAAAATTATATTAAATAAATAAGCTAAAGAAACTTTTTAATGAAAACAAGCATTTTTTGAACTTTTTTAAATTTGACAAATTTTTACTGGGATTCATTAGAATTTTTATTATTTTATTGAAAATTTAAAGAAAAATTAATAAAAATTAAACACCTAATAATATAAAAAATGAGAACATTACATATATATTACACATATACAGCTGTGGTGATTGCATGTTTATTAAATTGCGCTTATACACTAAAAATAAATATTAATATCAAAATATAACGAAACTAAATCTACTTTGATAACGTTTATTTAACAAAATAAAGAAAAAACTTTTATGAAACTGGTCGAGGATAAATAGTTATTGCTTTTTTCTTTATTAATCTCCGGCTTGTGTATCGAAGATTACGGGTGATTGAAGCTTTTTAATATTTTACGATTCATTCCCAAAGGTCAATTTTCTAGTTGATTGTTAATGATTTTTTTAAAATTTTTGTAATTCCCTATAATGTTTGAGGAATTGCAGAAAGCACTATCAACTACACAAGTTTAAATATATCCTGATTATAAGGAAGATTTTATTTTTGATACGGATACCAGTTTCGACACCATATGAGCTGTTCTGTCACAGATTGATGATCAAGGTAATGAACGTGTTATTATTTATGGTTCAAATACAATGAGTAAGTATGAAATAGGATACTGTATCACGGGAAAGGAACTTTTAGCAATTTATTACTTTGCACAGCATTTTAAGCATTATCTTTACAGCAAGCGATTCCAGCTAAAAAACGGACCACAAGGCTATAACATTTATGATGACAACTAAAGGACCTATAACGACACAATTTCAGACATGGATAAACTTCTTGAGTAGTTTAGATATGGACAATAAATATCGAAGAGAAATGGACCATTCGAATTCTGATGCGTTATCGAGAGATAAATGTCGGAGATGTACACAGTGTATGGAAATTCATGAAGATGCAAAGACAGAGAAAGTAAAAACCAGATTGTTGGCAATGTCAGCTACTAAACAAGGATTTCAATGGCAAAAGGGTAATAAAGAGATAAAATATATTAGAGAAAAGCAATTGATAAAATGAAACTACAAGATTTAAAATCGATGAAGATCTAATTTTAACAAGAGAAAATAAAATTTGGATTCCAAAAGAAAATAGAATAGAATTTGTCAAAGACATACACAAAATGCTGTGTCACGCTGGATGTAAAAGGTGGTCTACGATTAAATAAACTCAACATATACAAAGTTGTGAAATATGTCAGAAACGAAAAACTTTGACAACAAAAACAAAAAACATAGTTGTAAAAACACAAGTTGTGGAACCGTTTGAGGTTAAAGCGATAGATTTTTGTGGACCTTTGCAGGCAAACATTCATGGAAAGAAATATATTTTGGGAATTATAGATATGTGTAATCGATACATTTCGTTAACAACAATACCAAACCAAGACGAAAAAACTACAGTGGATACTATTATGGAATTCTAAATATAAAAATATTGGGCACCAAGAATTATTGAAGTTGATTGTTCCAAAAGATTTAAGTCTAACTTGATAAAAGAGTTGGCAAAGAATCACAATATACATCCCTTATCATCATAACACTAATGGTTTGATTTTCAATTTATCAACAACCCTTTTGATACGTAAGGTTTTAAGATGTTGAGATTATTCAAATTAAAATGAAATTTGCAGTAAGATATTAAATTTGAGTCCAAATTAAGTCTAACCAAATGAATGATTTTATTCAGAAATATATTTTTTAATGAATTTTCATTTAAAATTTTAACAATTTCAACCATTTTATCTGACAATTATCCATCTAAAGAAAATGATATAAATGGGTTATTGATTAATTCACAAAGAATATCAAAACCATTCAAAACCTTTCATTTCATGCAGCTCGCTTCTATTTCTTTTAGTTAGAGGATTTCCGGACACAATCTCCACTCACTTTTCTTTATTGGGATAGATTTTTTGCAATATCAACTTTTCATTACTTTATTTTTCCGCTATTGACTTTATCACTTAGACGTCCAAAAATANGGATACTGTATCACGGGAAAGGAACTTTTAGCAATTTATTACTTTGCACAGCATTTTAAGCATTATCTTTACAGCAAGCGATTCCAGCTAAAAACGGACCACAAGGCTATAACATTTATGATGACAACTAAAGGACCTATAACGACACAATTTCAGACATGGATAAACTTCTTGAGTAGTTTAGATATGGACAATAAATATCGAAGAGAAATGGACCATTCGAATTCTGATGCGTTATCGAGAGATAAATGTCGGAGATGTACACAGTGTATGGAAATTCATGAAGATGCAAAGACAGAGAAAGTAAAAACCAGATTGTTGGCAATGTCAGCTACTAAACAAGGATTTCAATGGCAAAAGGGTAATAAAGAGATAAAATATATTAGAGAAAAGCAATTGATAAAATGAAACTACAAGATTTAAAATCGATGAAGATCTAATTTTAACAAGAGAAAATAAAATTTGGATTCCAAAAGAAAATAGAATAGAATTTGTCAAAGACATACACAAAATGCTGTGTCACGCTGGATGTAAAAAAGGTGGTCTACGATTAAATAAACTCAACATATACAAAGTTGTGAAATATGTCAGAAACGAAAAACTTTGACAACAAAAACAAAAAACATAGTTGTAAAAACACAAGTTGTGGAACCGTTTGAGGTTAAAGCGATAGATTTTTGTGGACCTTTGCAGGCAAACATTCATGGAAAGAAATATATTTTGGGAATTATAGATATGTGTAATCGATACATTTCGTTAACAACAATACCAAACCAAGACGAAAAAACTACAGTGGATACTATTATGGAATTCTAAATATAAAAATATTGGGCACCAAGAATTATTGAAGTTGATTGTTCCAAAAGATTTAAGTCTAACTTGATAAAAGAGTTGGCAAAGAATCACAATATACATCCCTTATCATCATAACACTAATGGTTTGATTTTCAATTTATCAACAACCCTTTTGATACGTAAGGTTTTAAGATGTTGAGATTATTCAAATTAAAATGAAATTTGCAGTAAGATATTAAATTTGAGTCCAAATTAAGTCTAACCAAATGAATGATTTTATTCAGAAATATATTTTTTAATGAATTTTCATTTAAAATTTTAACAATTTCAACCATTTTATCTGACAATTATCCATCTAAAGAAAATGATATAAATGGGTTATTGATTAATTCACAAAGAATATCAAAACCATTCAAAACCTTTCATTTCATGCAGCTCGCTTCTATTTCTTTTAGTTAGAGGATTTCCGGACACAATCTCCACTCACTTTTCTTTATTGGGATAGATTTTTTGCAATATCAACTTTTCATTACTTTATTTTTCCGCTATTGACTTTATCACTTAGACGTCCAAAAATATTTTTAAACAATTATTTTAAATAAATTTTGGTGAATTTAATTTACTTAAAATATTTTACTAATTTTATCACAAATTATTTAAATAAATTTTATTTCTTCGAATTCAACAATATATTTTTTCAGTTTTAAATTCACTTTGTGCACAATTAAATTAATATGTGTTAATATACCAAATAAAATTAAAAACTTATTTAATTTCACAATGAGTAACACTAATAATAATAATAATAATAATAATAATAATAATAATAATAATAATAATAATAATAATAATAATAATAATAATAATAATAATAATAATAATAATAATAATAATAATAATAATAATAATAATAATAATAATAATAATAATAATAATAATAATAATAATAATAATAATAATAATAATAATAATGATAATAATAATAATAATAATAATAATAATAATAATAATAATAATAATAATAATAATAATAAGAAGAAGAAGAAGAAGAAGAAGAAGAAGTAATAAAAATTAATTAAAATTATACTAATTAATTAATAATAATAAAATTTAATAATTATAATTATTAATAAAAATGAATAATAAAATTTCTTAGATTTCTATGATCCGTGACCTGGTTTATTTAAAATAAAGTTAATTTTTCTAAATGTCACCAATTTGGAAATTAGACAGTGCTCAAATTTCTTTAGGATTTTAATGTAATTATAATAAATGTTTAATTTGTTAATCTTTAATTGTTTCAACGTTAAAAATATTTTTACTTGTTGTTAGTGTTACTTGTGATGGTACATTACTATAATTATTAAATGATATTTATTTTAGATGCTATTTACAATTTCGTTTCAACCCGAACGGGGGGCGGGAGTCTCCGAAAATCATTGCGTAATATATATTTGTTACACAATATTCCGTTTTTCTGGAGTGTACATAACTCTCTACTCAACACAACTAGACTAAATTGTTTTTAGTAATCAATTTTTTTCTTTCTCGTAAAATTTAAAAATTTAGATACTATATAAAAGTTATATGAAATTTATTATTTAATAGATATTAAAAGATCAAACTTAATTGTTTTGTCACTTTTAATTCTTCATAATAAATAAAAAAAATCAAAAAAAAATTTATTTTACATAAACAAATGCTATGATTGATTTGTCTTATTTTTTCGTCACTGTAACACAAAATTTCAAATATATATAATATATATATATCCAACATTATCTGTTTATTTGTGATTCTGGAACGCTCAATTTATTTTTCAATTATATTTTATTCATTTAAGTTACTTATTGTTATAAGTAACTTATATGAATAAATAAATAATAATAATTAATTTTTATTATATTATATTACATTCTATATTAACCCCATAACCATATTGGTATATGAGGGGACGTTGAACATTCAAAATCAATAGCTTTTTAACACTATCAACTTTCTCGACTCTCAATAATTTGCGGGCGAAAGCTACTAAACATAGACATGTTTGAAAATATTTCTACATACATTTCGTATATGTCGTTAAAAATTTTAATATAAATATCCGTATAATTTCGGTGCATTTTTTTTTAATCTAAAATCTCGGAAATTTACGATGGGAAGCCGACTTTTTAAAACTTTTTTTACTCTTGATGTATAGATGGAATTTAAAGACAAATATCAATCCAGTTTAA
>CAUHTR010007816.1:2287-21515 GCA_959609185.1 Schmidtea polychroa
TCGGAATGGTCGTTTGGTATATTTCCACTACTATCACAAATATGATCACATTTACATGTGATAGTGATTATAAATAATATTCCAAGTCAAATATTCACAATTAACTAAATATAAAAAAGTCAGTGGACGATTTCAATGCTATTTATAATATTATTATTCAAGTTAACTTTTTATCTAAAATGCATTCAAATTACAAAAAAAATTTAATATTTTGCTCAACATGCAAGGATTGAACTTCTACAATAATAATGAGTAAAGTGTATAATAAATAATACAATATTTAAATTCTCTATGAATAAAAGAATTTATGAAGTATATATCACTAAAAAAAATTCCCATAACCACAATATCTGGGCAGTAGCGTAATTATGGGCCCGCAACTGTGGGGGGCTGACAAAGTGGAGCTCATTTATAAGCCTTAAAAAATGAAATATTTTAATTAATAAATGCACAGTTGAATGCCGGAAACTGAAACTCCTCGTAAAATCTATAAATTATGCATGCAGGCAGGTAATGTAGAATATTTTAATTTTGACGCGCTGTGCTGTACTTACAGTACTGTATTAAATAAAAAATTGTTGTTTATTTATGATTTCATAACATTGAATAAAACAATATTCAGTAATATGTTCATTTATAACATTTAATCAATTTTAATGCAAATTAAAAACAATTTTTAGTTGTGTGATAAGATTAAATATTAATAATAAAATAAAATATCATAAATTACAATCATTAAAATGTATTTCTCAGAAGTGAGTCGATAGTTGAAAACATGAAATTATTGTCTATCAGATTCTCATTGACTACGGAGACCCAATCATGAAAATCTTGCAAGGGACCCAGAATTTGAAGTTACGCCACTAATCTGGAGCATATTTCTTAAGCTTGACAGAGAAAATTATATTAGAAAGTGCAATAAGGACTGTTAAGGATCACGAAAATAATTTTTTTAATATGATTAAGGAAACCTCAATTCAAGCAAGGATTAATACAACTGGGAAAATTAATAAATTGGGCACTTTGGTAAGGTCTATAAAAGAAATCCTTAAATAATTAATTTAAACCTATTTGACTTTTATGCCCACAAATTTTATTTTACCTAAAATTGGTTAAATAACACCTTGGTTAGCTTGGACGTACGATCGTAGCATCGTATAATTAAAATCTCACGAAATTATTTCTATTAATGATAATCAATAATTAACTAAAAAAATTTAGAATAAATCACATTTTGCACGCCCATCAATCGAATGCGATCGATAAACTGCTTATCAGTGACTCCCTGTTCCGGTGCAAGGATTATGCACAGAGGAAGAAATATGTCGATATTGTCGATTCTGTGAAAGACAGTCAAGGAATAGTAAAAATATTTTCAAGTTGTCATATTACTGGTGAACGTAAATAATATATTTTTTATATAATTATGCCGAATTTTTCATATTGATTTTATCTAGAATTGGATAACCTTTCTGGAATAGCAGCAATATTAAGATTTCCCATGGACGACCCAGAGTCAGATGATGACAGTGATGACACAGATTCAGAAGTTGATTATGATTTTTATGAACGTCTTTCAAAACCTAAGAAATTATAAAATAAAATTTTTTTCTCTTATTTGTTTAAATTGATGAATCTTTATTATTATGTGTTTGTCGTTGACAGTTTCTGTTGAATCCAAGTATTCGGGGGCAAGGTTAGTAAAATATAAGTATTAATTATGAATTATACTTCCGGTGACCGTGGTAACTATTGAGTAGGAAATCGGTAATCAAAGTTACATTTTGGTTTTGAATTTAGTCTTTCGGATTGCATTACAACAATACACATTACCGGATATGTAAACAAGTTACTGAGAAAAAATTTGTCGTTTCAGTTGATGAAATCTCTGTGTTAATGTCCCAATGTGTATTGTTGTAATGTGTTAATGTCCCATATAGTTTATTTAATGTCCCAAGAGTTGGAAATAAAATTTGAAAAAGTGAGGAAGTGTACGTTTAAGAATTATATTGTTTGTTTTAGGGTCAACATTTTAGGGGTCCGTGAAATGATAGGTTGACTTAGGGTCTTGATTATGGGAAGTATTCTGTTTAATAGACAAAATGGTCATAAAATTATCTGATCATTTATTTTAATTAACTAATTCAATTTCTAGATTTAGATTTGTTAGGTTCGAAGCGTTATTCGATCTTACACAAAAAGGTTTGACTACACAAATTATATGATAGGTTGCGCGTGAATAATTTGATATTAAATAAATAAATAACAACATGATTTATGAGAATTTATTCAGGTTAATTTAAATTACAGAAAACTTGATTGACAAAAACAACAAATACTGACTGCGCTTAAGTTAAGATAACGATTATTCAAACCGCGCTAAAGTTTACTTCTAAAAATCAAGGCTGGCCCTAAATGCGCCAACTGCCCGATATAGGTTCAAGGATAAGGAAGAGGGATTTCCGAAATTTAATCGCGATACTATTAACCCAGATAAATGGTTAATAGTTTTATTTAAAACAGCTACAAAAAGTGTTGGCTGATGACTGTACCCTTTTATATTAAAATTTGAATAATTATTATTATCCTAAATAATTAATAAACTAACTAGAATTTTTTAACTCCTGTAATTAGTGATGAACAAATTGAAATAATATAATCCGTAATAGATGTCACTGATCGATAAATATTCTGCAAGTAAAATTCCTATAGAAATTAGAACTATTTTAATTGGTTTCTATAATCAGCTTTGAAATAGTTTATTTAATAGTGAGCCTCCTAAAATATACTCTTTTTCGTCTCTCGTATTGTTTGTCACCCTAACTAAAATTTATAATTATATTTATACTACTTTTATTTAATTTATTCTATAAATAGTAATTGTTTATTACTATTTATATTTTGGTTCTAATATTAGTAATTGTTTTCTATTTTAGGTAATTTTTAAATACTATTTTTAATTTATCTTTGTTTCTTTCCTAACTTGTCTTTATTTCCTTATCTTGGCTCCTATTGAACCCCAACAGATTTTTAAATGATTTTCTCATTCTTAATATGTTTATTCAATAAACCTTTGTACTTTTATCATCAATTTCAATTCAAAGATTCATTTATTTTCAACGATATTTATTTCTTTCATTTCCTGCCACAAAAACGATATTGAGATATCATTTTCCTCATCTCTTCATAATCGAACTGAATTTATTTTAAACGTTATTGAACTTTTTGAATAAAAAACTGTAAATTTTATCAACACACGTACATCATGTAAATGGATATTGTGACTCCATATCTCACGACGAAAGATTTTACTTTGCGATAATGAATATCAGATCCGGGACTATGTTAGTCGAATGGTACACTTGCTTCAGGTGGAATATGGAAAATAAAGCAAAATTGGTGAAAAATGAAAAATAATAAATTACAAAATTAAAAATCAAATGTGTTTTGCATTGTTTTTTTTAAATATTAAAGTAGACATAAGACTTACATACGACGCTCTGTCTCCATTCCCTTGTATCTGTGCATGATATTGCCTACATAAAAAATCTATTTCGAATATGTTCAAACTCGTTGTTTTGCGTCCGTGAACTCCGTCGAAAGTATTTATCTTACAATAAATAAATTAATAGAACTTTACAGTCTAAAACTATATTTTGAAATTTCATTTATTGTTTTGTGGGTTTTCCTATTTTAATTGATTCTGCAGCTGTTACTCTTTTGAATAAATATGGTGAATTAATTAATTATTTTATTATTTGATTTATTTAATGAACACTTTGCATTGAATAATATTTTTGATAAATTCGCTCCATTCAACAACATCATTCTACAACTTTTTCCACTCATAATTTGCAATTAAGATAGTTTTAATATTTTTATTGAATACCTTCAACAACTACATTTAATTTTGTTATTTTTTTGCATTTAAATTAACTTTTTCTTTTATTGTTATTAGTGCCAATAATCACTAAAATTAGAAACTCAGTTTTGACCAACATTATCTTCAATTATAAACCCAAACACCAAACAGTTGTGACTTGTATAAATTCTGCCTATTTATTTTGTTCGGTTTATTTTATTAAAGAAACGATTTAAAGACCCAATAGAAATTTAGTTTAACATTGGTTTTTCAAGAAATACAAATAATGAATTCAAAATTTTGTCAAATTTATTTTTGTTTAATGTACAAGGGTTTATTATTATTTTTATTTATTTATTATTTCCAATGTTTTATTAGTGTTCTACCTTTATTAATATTATTAATGATAAAGGTAAAATATTTAACGAACTCATTTTAATAAAATTGCCATTTTAAAATTTTTGAATTCTAAAGTTTGTTTAAAATTAATAAATTTCTTAACTTTCAAGGATAAAGTATGAAATTTACTTGTCACAATTGTATTTGATTATCGATAGAAATATGTTACCAGTTAACCGAGTTGGTAATATCTTTGATGTTAAATATGACTGCGTAGTTGCAATCAGTGATTCAATAAATAATTTTGATGATGTTTTAAAACCAATTACATCTTGTCTTACAATATATAAAACAGTATTATTTTGTAAGGCTAAACGGTATAATTTATTTATAGTATAATCCAAAATTTGAATCAGTGGTTTCTGTTCTACCATTCGATGAACATCAATCAAAAAGACTAGTATTTTAATTTAGTCATTCTTAGAGAAAGTTACGACTATTCACTTTTTATTAGATTTTCAGTCCAATTAAATCTTTAGATGATGATTTTGATGACAGTCGAAGAATTTACGAAGCATCAAATTCCGGAATTAAAATGTATTATGTTATTAATATATTATTTTATTGAAAATTTTTAATAGGGCTATCGAACTGGGATTAAAGCAACCGTTGTTGGTCTTCGGAAATTTTGTAACATTACCAAAAGATCAGCCGAAATGGACATCAAGAGAATATATGGAATTAAACATTTTACTCGGAGCTTTGTTTGCAGCCTATGTGGTAGATGATAATTTATATATAACTAGTTTTTGGTTAATAGAAACATTCAAAACACAAATGTTCATAGCATTGTGCACATTAATTTTCGGATTCAATGATCTTATCAACAAAGCTTCACAAATTATACGTTCCCAATAATTATTAAACACTTGCGCTATATTGACGTGCCAGGCACGTCGATAGTATTTGTCGCAAAAACAAAAACAAAAGTAGACTATTGATTAATAAAATTTATTGTTGTGAATAATTATGTATATTCGTGTAAATCTTTTATGTAAGACCCTACCCTCGCGCTAAGCACTGGTCAAACCTCTGAGCTCGCTGACTCGGTGAGGCGTCGATGCCTTACGATACTTTATATAGTAGAGCGCGGCTCAGCTACCGAAAATTAAATCATAGCGCAAGTGGTTAAAACATTCATTAAAATTAAAAAATCAGAAAAAACTTTTTTCTCATATGTTTAATAATATTGGTTGTTCATTCGATCATCGATGTTCACGGACTCTGGTACAGATTTGACAGGAAGTCTCCAATGTATGTGGCATTACATGTAATTGATAAACGAGATTCAAATAAAATTTTAATTTTAATCAACATATTGTGCCCTTTACATTAATTTAAGAAGATCTTATAATTTAACTTTCCGACTGATTCCTTACCTTTCTCTTATAATCTGTAAGATCTTCGTAGTACAACGATACCAAGCAAATCTAAGCGCATCCTCATTACACTTACTATTACATTTATTTACCTCATCATCCGAACTCACTTACATCAGTCAAATTACAGTAAAACATTCTCAAACATGGATCTTTAGGATTTTTATCAACTGTCTCTTTTATCATTATTAATTAAAACGATTTTGAAAACCCTTATATATAAAACTCTAAATATGTTTATTTGTTGGTTTGTAGGTTTGTTTGCCACCTTTTACTGTTCGCATAGCCTAAACCGCTGCAGCTAGATAGTTGAAAATTTACAGGCACGTACCTTAGATAAAAAATACCTTGATATCAAATACAACATTTATTTTATTGTAAAATGTTGCAAATTTGACGTTACAAATGCCGTGTAGTTTTTTTTTGCCTGTTCATTGTCAGATTATTTTCACGGAGGATTGTTTTTGAAAACAGTTAATTCGCTATCATTAACGTATAAAATTCTAAATTAAGAAAGCTGTGAGATTTTATTACTTTTCATTTTCGTTATATACTTTTGCCTATGGTTTTAACTGCCTTAAGTAGATCTAATTATATTTAATTACTATTTATTAAAATTACAAAAGTATACCCCAAAAATTATGTAAATCGACTTGGATAAATGTTATGAAGGAATGTATTAAAGCAGATATTATGATACACGAAGTTTTCTGAATTATTTAGTTTTATTAAGGATGGAGATGGGTAAGTTGAAGAGGACGGAAAAATTAATTTTACGGACGAGCTATGCTAGGAACCTAGATATTTCAATATTTTAACTGAGAGAATGGACCCGGAATTTAGAACTTGAGAATTAAAATAATCTTGATTGTTAAATGATAAAGATATTCTAATCCCTACAAATGACATGGCAGTAATTATGAACAATTCATTATTAATGAAGTTAGCATCTGAAGAATGGTAACATATAAATCATTAAAGTCTATGGGCGAGAATACGATTGCTACCCAGCTAAGCTTTTGTATACTCTAAATTAAAATTACTCCAAACTTTATTTAAAACACAATATTAAACCTCAAAAACGGCACTCTTTATATTTTATATTGTAAGTATTAATTATAAATAATGTAAAAAATGAAACTTAGTAATTTATTAAAACATTCATTTGTTAGAAACATATAACCATAGCGAAAAATTATTTTTTTAAATTAATAAAATTTGTCTATTAAGCTTATAATGTCTCTAATTTTTTCTATCTAATCTGATGAATGAATGGATTTAATGTCACCTTATAATAATAATAATAATAATAATAATAATAATAATAATAATAATAATAATAATAATAATAATAATAATAATAATAATAATAGTAATAATAATAATAGTAATAATAATAATAATAATAATAATAATAATAATAATAATAATAATAATAATAATAATAATAATAATAATAATAATAATAAGTACTGTTTATTTTATTCAAGTGAGACATCCAACAAAAAGGTTTTACACCATTACTTTATAAGTTAAAAATGCTAAAGGTTATCGGTTGCACTTGTAAACAGTTTCTGTGTATCGACTAATTTTTTAGTCCGCAGAGGTGATTATGATTTTTCATACGCCATGTTTACAAGTTTACAGATTTTTTCTGTAACCAAGCTGATTTGCAAGTGATGTGATTTCCAGTGTAGCAGGTAAAGTGTGCAATAGAGTTGAATCACCAATATTGTATACTTGCCTGGCGCGAAGAGAAATCTTCGCGTCTCCTGCATAGTGCTGATGAGAGCCAAAAGCTCGAAACTAGTCTAATATTGGGATTTGCACTGGGTATCACAAAGCTTGTACTGTTTATTTTATTCAATGAGACATCCGACAAATAATAATAATAATAATAATAATAATAACGAATTATTAAAAGATTCCTTAAATTCTCCTCTGAATAATTCATTATGTTTACTTGAAAGAATTATTGTAAATTATTAAAAATGACTGAGAATATTGAGAAAATTAGAAATATTATGGAGAATTTTTTCCAGCCTAGAGAAATCTCAGACTATGGTTTTGTTTATGATATCAAGCGTTACGCATTCTGATTATTTAAATTATTGTTCTTATCAGCCAATAGAAATTCGTGTGGACATTCCTAGTCGTGCCACGAAACTAAATTTTATTGGAGTTTATGGGATCAGTGAGAAAAGTATATCGATAGCTACAGCTCTCGAGGAAGGACGAATTGTGACGAGAGATATAGCTGGATCAGATCCCGAGAGAATGTCACCAATTAATATTGTTCAATATATTCTAGAAAGTATTTGTTAACACAAATATCAGTGTGGTTATCGAAGAGGTTGATAAAAATAACTATCCTTTGGCGGAAGCTGTAAATCGAGCGGCTTCGGGTAAGTTCTTGTTGATCAATGGCATTGATATAAATTACTATAAAATATTCAAATTAAGTAAATGAATTCTTCTGTAACGAGACTTACAGGAATTTACATATTTTCAGGTTTTGGAAGTGACACTCGGTTTAAAGTATTTCAAGTCTTCCATTTAAAAATAAAACAACAAATATATGTTGAGGGTACCTAAATAAAAAATTTATAAATAAATAAATAAAATTACTTGGGGGAAAATCGTCATGATAAACGGGACGATCTATGGGAACTCAAAAAAGAGAACGGAAGTAAAAAGAAATGAGAAAGAGGAATGAAACAAAAGAAGTCAGACATAAACAAAAATTAATAAGTACAAAGGAAGAAAGGAATTTCAAATTCCAAAAACAGAACAAGAGGAAAAGAAGAATATCTTGACAGCTTGTCAGAGATATCAGAATTGCCGAAAGAAGTCGACCTAACAAAAATAAGGAAAAGTAAAACATATCTCGACATCTGTCAGAGATAAGATGGGAACAGCCGGAAAATGCGGGAGAATGAAAAGTCGAAAACATTTGATTATCTCTAGTGCTACAAATAAAACAAGCTATATTAAAGAGAAACCGTTGACCAAGAAATTGACAAAAATTAGGAAAATCAGACAAAAATTTATTGGAAGAAGATTTGCAGAAAAGAATTAGTTGTCGAAGGTCAAAGAAAACAACCAACTCAAAGTCCCAGTAGTTAGGTGATCTTTCAATCCGGTGTTATACACAAGTGATATTCCTCACGGAGAGTTGCAATAAGCATTGTTTATTCACCGAGCAGAGTGTTGAATTAATTGTCAGTGTAAAGTGAAAATTATTTATGATTATCAATAAAGATTTCTGTTGTCAAGTGTTATTTGTGGGTCACTCAAAGACACGCTTGGAGCCAGAGTAAGAATTTTAACTTTGTAAATATTATCACCAACCCAATAACCCAACATATATATCAAAACCTATTAAAATCTCTAAAATCGTAAAAATCGATACTTTAATTGGATAATTTTGAATCAAATTGTGAAAAAGATCTTCTCTATCTAGCTATGTAAGCTATTGATATAGGTAACATACAAGTCGAGTAAATGCTTTATGTATTTTTAAATATGATTGAATAATTGCTATGGCGTATGCAGAAATAAATCCTAACAAAAAGACAAATATATTTTTTTCTAATTTCACTATTGATTATTTTAAATTCACTTGAAAAAGGTAATGCTGAAAATTGGTGAGTATCAAAAAACATCGATATATTACTGATTTATAGTCTTCAAGCTCTCTTTTTAATAAACACTTTTTTGTCTGTTATTCGCAGAAATGTAGTTTAGGATTCAACAATCTGGAATGTTGAAACAAAAACCTATTAAAGACTTATTTTACGGAAATTTTCGTCAGGCTGTTACAAAAATGAATTCCTTAAAAGATATACGCATCAATACTCAATCCGTCGAATCGCTTTATAACAAATTAAAACTTGAGCTTAAAAGACAAATAAGGAATTAGAAATGAGAACAGAATTTCGAAAGAATTCTACTACCTTCTTTAAACAATAAAAAATACTTGGTTGTATATTTGATTTAATTAAAATAACCGCTTAATTTAATTATTTTTTATTACTTTTAATATTTCTATATATACTTTCTCAACAGGAACTTCTTTCAGTTCAATGATATTGATATTATCGAAATTCCATTTAACACATTATGGATTCATTCTAATTGATTTATCTGATTCTATATTTTGACATTCATTCGACTTTGTGATTGGACTCTTGAATTAGAATTCATTCTGGTTCAATTTTACATAATTCTGTAATTTTAAAATTCCCTCGAGACTGCGCTTATACATATTTAGAAGTTCTATAGTATTCAAGCGTATTTTTACATTTAACTAATGGAAAAGCTTCGTCAAAATCGTAAATAATCTTCATTGTTTCTTGGAATAAAGCACATCTAATATCTTGTAGTTGGCATAACAATTTGAAATAGCAATAATATTTTTGAAATTATGAGCAGACTTAAAATTATGATCTTTATGTTTTTTATTTTCAGGTAATTCATTCTCTTTATAATTCATAATCAAATTTAAATTCTTTATTTTCAACGACATTATTGAAATAAAAATTAACTAAAACACAACTCACTTCACAAACTTAATTTAAAAATTAATTAATATACACACTCATAAAAATAAAAAAAATAAAAATACACGCCGATTTGATTGAATGCACAGTGTTGCACAGATGCACACCCAACGGAAGGAATGTTCCAATTTATTTCACAACATTGCAGTGGTTTTGAATGTGTCCACGGAGCTCGAGGGCTCCTCGGCAAGTTCGAAAGAGCTTCTTAAAATTTTACAATTTCTGAAATTTTTGATGTAACAACTAAAAATAAATAAGGATTTTTAAGGATTGAAAACCTTTAAGTCTTAAAGCAAATTCATTTGTCTCATTCAAGTGCTCTCTTTCTTTATTAAACTTATTTTGAAATTCAGTGAATCTTGGAATAAAAAATAAATGTATGTAGTGTGAATATCTGTTATTTTAAACTCATTTTTAATATTGAGGCTCTGTATTTGCGAAGAATATAAAATAGTGCCCGCTGCTAAAAAGGATTGAAAATCTCTGATCTAAGGATTCAATACCAGTGGGAGAATTATTGGAAACATGTGTTGTGGGATATCATTTAAAGAAACTTTTGATGTTGGTGGAGACAAAATTTATGATTGAAATTAATGTTATTAAAATCTATTATACTTTATTTATTTTCATTTTGACAAAAGATTAAAAATTAATTTGAAATAATACAAATGTTCGGCTTTGCATTTATCAAGTGTTATTATATAAAGGTGAACCCGAAAATCTGTGTTATATAGAATTAATTTTTGGATTTTTGTCAGAATTAAAATATAAATGAAATATCAAAATAAGAAAACTGATCAAAGGTGACCATTAAAACTGACCAAATGAATAAAATATTTTACTGGTATAAAATTAAATCATTAATGATTATAAAACATACAGACATGTTTCCCAATGATATAGTTTGCGTAATTCAAAAATTTCTACAAAGAACATTACGGAATATTATTAGAAATATTAAATCTTTCCTATTTAAAAGCAACGATTATTCATCGTACTGTATTATTTATTATTATATTTTGTTTTTCCTCATGACAGTATTTGTGTGAATGTAAAATATTATATAAAATACGACAGGTCATTTAAAATCTACTGATGTCACCAAAAATTGAGTAAAACCGAAGTTTTTCAATATTGTGGTTGCATCATAACCACCTTTATATTTCATAGGTTATAATATTTTTTGTTATTGTGACGAAAAGAAACGGATTGTGATCTGGAACCAATAATAGAATTTATTGTTTGAAAGCGGCACTAATCATATTTAAATGAATACGTTACTTTATGTAATTTCTAACACCAAAACCAAATATCTCAAGTAATAATACAAATATTATTTAATATTGGTCTATATTGTACCATACTTTTTCACATTATATAATATATAGGATTATATTAGAAGTCATAGTACAATTATGTCATAAGTGGCTAAAAGTCAATTACTGCATAAGATGTCAAATGTCAATTTTTGCGTAACGGATAAAAAATATGTACGCCACATGTGCTTATTACATTCTTACGGTTGTGTTTCCAGTCTCTTGGAAAGGAAACCAATATTCCGTCACGTTGTCGGATTTATACTATAAATTATTATTTAATTTTAAAATGAATATTTTTTAATATATTCAAATATTAAATCGAATAATGTACTCATTTGATTTTTCACAAATTCTTGTAGATATGTAGATATAACAAGTGAAAATACAAAATTTTGTATAATACTTAATTTTTTGGTCATCTTTGATCTGTTTTATTTTTTGATAATATTCTATTTATCAGAGTAAGTTTTTAGTTAAGACTTAATAAAAAAATCGTTGAATTTCATTTGCTTTTCTCTTTTGTTTTTTATAAAGGGATTATTAAAGATAGAAATTTTTAATTTTTATTTCAACCAACCTTTATTTTATTAAGTTGTACCTCGACATAATGGAAAAATAGTTAAATTTGTTTACGATTCTAAAGACGAAATAGATGAAACTCTATTTCTTATTGGTAAAGGAATTACTTATGATTCTGGCGGAGCGGACTGTGAAAATCAACGGTGGTATGTGGGGAATGCATCGTGATAAGTCCGGTGCAGGTGCAATTACTGGTCTATTTAAAGTGAATATAATATTCTCATTGGTAAAAATTATTTCTCAATTCTTAAAAACAGATTTTGGATATATTGAAACCGAAAAAATTAAAAGTCTTTGGTTTTTGCCCGTTTGTAAGAAATAGCATTGGGGAAAATTGTTATGTTTCTGATGAAATAATTACTTCAAGAGCAGGAAAACGCGTTCGAGTAGGTAATACTGATGCTGAAGGTCGGCATGGTAATGGCTGATTTGTTATGTGTTGCTAAAGAACTCTCAATGACTGCTGTCAATCCTAGTCTTTTTACCATTGCAACATTGACCGGTCATGTAAGACGTACTTATGGACTTAAATACACGGTTTTTTCTTATTAGCTACTAGTATTATTATTACCAATTCGTTTTAGGCAGTTATGGGCAATAAATGTTCATGTGATGCTAAAATACCTCAAAAGTTACAACAAGCTGGAAATCTTTTATCTGAGCCTGTTGAGGTAATTAATCATTTACATCGATAATTTTATAACCATTATATGAAATTGTAAATCATTTTTGTTATTGGATGGCAATAAATCAATAAATTCTT
Source organism: Schmidtea polychroa (assembly GCA_959609185.1). Lineage (NCBI taxonomy): Eukaryota > Metazoa > Platyhelminthes > Tricladida > Dugesiidae > Schmidtea > Schmidtea polychroa. The sequence goes on from CAUHTR010007816.1 coordinate 15,151, forward strand.
AGCTGCAATCAATTTAAATTTACTTATTATATACAGAGAATTTATTAAATTATATTTTAGATTAATTCTAATTATGAATTTTAGAAATTAAAAAAATTATTAATATTTATTAAAAAATTAAAAAACATTTTAATATATTTTTTAACTTGTTTTTTTATTAAATTTTTTCTGACTAAAAAAGCCTAAAAATAAATTTTCAATGAAAAAACTCTAAATATTTTTCTTATTAGAGGTATTGCCCACAAAATACACCCAAAATACTGAAACAGCTAGTGGATGCATACATCAACTAGATCAGGGGTGCCCACTAATTTTTCTAGGAGAGCTACATTCACATCCAAAATGTGTATGCGATCTACTTTTTTAATACTTACATAATATTTAAACTAAATAAACAAAATTAAATTAAACTAAATTACATTTTGGAAATGGTGAAATCAAAATTAAAAAATGTTATTTAGTATTACCATAGAAATGGAACACAGAACATGAAAATTGGCAAAAAATTTAAGCATAAAACAGAAATTTTATATAAAATCTAAATTTATATAAAAAATATTTTTTTATGAAGATCTACTAAAAAATCCTTTGCGATCTACCGGTAGATCGCGATCGACCTTATGGGCACCCCTGAACTAGATAATGTATGCACTGACTGAAATGTATACTTTAACTGTAACATATATAATTTAGCGCAATATTTATTTTTATTAATTGATAATTTTCAACTTAATACACTTTGTTCGCTTAAATACGAAACATAACTGATGCTTTTATCTTTTCAAATGAATCTTTACATTATTTTGCTTTTCTTTAAGACTGTTTTCTCAAAATAGAATGATTAAAATATTCCTTACATATTTTTATAAATTATTTTATATTTTAAAATTATTCTGCTACAGATTATCATAAATTATATTTATGGACATAACAGGTAAATAGAATGGGTTGATAATTATAAATATATCTATCATTTAGATATCCACAATTCGCCGAGAAGATATGGAGTTTCACAGAGGTTACAGTGAATACGATGATGTTTTACAGTGCAATAATAAACCCAGCAATGAAACATCTCGAGGGCATCAATGTCCAGCAGCATTTCTAATGCAAGCTAGCGGGCTTGAGGAAGTATTGAATTTTTTCCCTTGAATTTTATCAAACGTTTTTCAAGCATGGAAAATTATCTGCTCATCCTTTGCCTTATACGCATTTAGATATTGCAGGAAGCGGTGGCCATATAGGAATGTTACCAACGGCGGTTCCTATATTGATGTTTTCGGCAGAATATATCCTACCTAGACTTGATTGAAATTATTTATTTTTGATTTGATTGATTTTTTATTTATTGATTTTTTTAATTGATTGGTTTTTTAAATATTGATTGATTTTGTCATTTGATTGACAGAAACTTTTCAATTATTTTTTATGTGAAATTTCATGTTTTTAATTGTTCTTTTTTGGGATCGATAATCATTTGATAATAGATTTGGCCTTCTTCTATTGGGATGCTATTTTTGATTGAAAGGCGGAAGTTTCACCTTAAATGATTTGATTGGTAGAATGGTTCGATAATTTAGCACTATTTGTAAGATTGTGCATGAGCTCTAATGTGAAATAATGATTTTTATAATAATATAAATTAAAAACTTTATTTTTGTTTTTCAATTTCCTTTATCTCTATTTTTTGTCAGACTAGATCAGGAATCTCTTAATATTTTTGAACATCTAGAACAAGGGTGGGGAACCCGCGGCCTCCCGGAGCTTCATGTGCGGCCTCCGGAGCCTTATCGAAATAAATCTTAATTTATATAAAAACCTTGAATTTTGAGGATTTACAAATAAAAATACTTGTAACTATTGAACTGTATATATACCGTATTGTACAAGCATCCCGCCGAGTACAGAGAACGAAATATAAAAGTCAATTATTCACACCCATAAATAAAAGGCGTATGTAGTAGAATAAATAATATTATTGAGCACTTATTTGTGAAATGATGACTTATTTTTTCGATTTCAGAAATAATAAAAATTTTCCAGAATATTTTATTCAGCTGCATTTTTCAAATCTGGACACTGATTATAAACAAAAGATTTAAAATGAAATTAATTAATGTTAAAATACTTTTTGACTGCGGCCCCATTTGGAGGCGACAACTTTCAATGTGGCCTATGGAAATAAAAAGGTTCCCCACCCCTGATCCTAGCCATTCGAGAATTCGAAGTTTTAGACTAGATCAATATTTTGATTCAGGCACCAAAGAGCATGAATTATGGTCATGAAACATAACTAATTTAGGCGATTAATTAAATGTTCAGTATTTTTATGTTTAAATGACTGGTAAATTAAAATTTTTTGATTAGTAATTTAATAGAAATTATCTGTACTTTGATTTAAATGAATTTTTTTTAATTTTATTTTAAAAAGTTTATTAATAAACTATTTATTCGACAATCAGAGTCTTTATGACCTTCAATGGTTTCTCTCCCATTGGTATTTGTTTGGCTTCAGGTGTGGCTTGACATACTTTAGGCGAATTAACTAACCAATAATATTGAATTTTCTCAAACATGTAGGACAGGTGCATTTTCCTTCATTCAATTTAAAGGTGTCATCTGGAAAAGTCACAAACCATACAGCAAACTATCTTATAGATTGAACAATGTATTCCAACGCATCTATGTAATGTTTATTATTTGCCCTTCAGTAAAATAGATTGCTTCTCGTGCTGGCACATAATGCTCTACGGAATTATCGATTTTCTTTTTCAAAAGAAATGATTTATATAGTTAACAAAACTTTAATTAATTAATTATTTTGCATTTTTGATTTTTTTTGTTTGGAATCTCGGTATTTATTTAAAATTAACGAGTTCGTCTAACTTTTTATTAGCCACTTATTTATTCAGTTCCTCAAAAATTTTTGTTTTTAGATTTTTAAAATTTTTAAATAATTTTTTTTCTTCTCCACATTTTGTATTGAATTTTTTACAGTGTTAATCAATTTTGCACTAGAATTTTAATTGATTCTATTTAAATTGTATTTCTGCATTCCTTTACTTAAATAAACCAATAATATACAATTGACCACTAAAATTAATCCGACAATATTAGCGTAGTAGTTAGTTACTCAGTTGAAAAATATTATATATTATTATTATTATTATTATTATTATTATTATTATTATTATTATTATTATTATTATTATTATTATTATTATTATTATTATTATTATTATTATTATTATTATTATTATTATTATTATTATTATTATTAAACTATTAAAAGAAAACTTTTTACTCATATTTAAAAAACACTTCTTTTTTAAAATCTTTTAACTAATTTTAATGGATCCAGTTTATTAAAATATAAATGAATGATTAGCTTCACGCATTGTTTGGTTACACGGTTAATCAAATTATTTCACTAATATAATATAATGTTCTAAAATGTAAATTTATAAAAATATTTTTGACCTAATAATAACAATTTAAATGTTGACCTAAGAGTCCGTTAATGATTTGGCAATGGAATGTGGCTACAGTATATGGATTGCTCCAAACTAACAATATATTAAATTCATTTGGTCACATACGATTTCGAGGAAAAGCCCTTGATCCCTCTAATTATTCACATGAAATATATTAAGATAAGAAAGCAGAACATGGTCAAATAAGAAACATGAACCTTTATCTTTTACAATAACATTTAAAATACCAATGCTTTCACTCAGTGTATAGACGCCAGAATATATCATTATAAAAAGAATGATCATTCATTTGAGAAATTACTTTCAATCAAATTCAACCAACTCTTTTTACAATGTCTTTTTATACTTGATTCCCAAACATCAATATTGGATTTGTATATAGTGACTAGTGTATCCAAATATTAAGCAAAATAAAAAAACCACATAATATTTTTAGAAAAAAAGAGGATGCATTTAAATAGTTCATTTTTTACTAGGCAACTAGATTAAAATTCCTTTTTTAAAAAAAAACAAAAAATCCGAGAAATTCAAATTTCAAATGCTTGCGCACAATTTAGATTCAATTTAAATTCAAATCCACGCATATTTTTGAAAAATATTTTTGGTTGATATGTTAAAAAAAATCAAATACAAGCACGAGTATAATTATCGTATTTACCCGGGTAATCGAGTAATCGAAAAAAACAATAAAATTCCGAGTACCCGGGAACTCGATACTCGAGGTTGGATTCACTAATGGTGACATATATTTCAACAAGAGAACTGACTGAATGGAAATATTTAAACAACCTTTTTTGTTTATTAACAAGCATCTTTTTATATTCATTACTCTCCCCTCTTCAATGATTTTCCAAAGACGTAGCTATTCAATCCTTTTAAACTTCACTGATATTGGGTACTTAAATTCCACTTTTCAAGGTGCACTAATTTCATAAGATTGTATCATGTTTTTCATTTCAGTGGCTCAAATCTCACTAATATCTTTGATCATACATTAAAGGTTCTTTTTCTTTTTTTCAGAAGTTAGCTGCCTTCAATATATTAGTACTGTCTCTGAAATCTCGTCTTTTAGTTATTGAATATGCACTCAATTTATTTGCCGTCCAAATCACAAATAAAAATTCTAGTGAAACTGTATTGTCGCACTTATACAGAATTCGATTCTTGGTAATAGTTCGGATAAATTACTTTCTCTTTGTCTTTTTTCAATGAAATAGTAACAATATATATCATTGTTCTAATAGTTCCTTCAATATAATAAACAGTTAAGATTTGAAAAAAGAAAATTGAAATAAAGATGATAAAATATCTGACTCCAGATATTCTTTAATGCAGTACAACTGACGACTTTCCCAACTTTTAACGATTCTACACAAACAACAATAATATTTTTCTTTTTCAGATTTAAACAAATCGTCTTTAAATTTTGATTATCAATAATTTATTTTATCTTTTTCCTATTGTTTTAACTCCTGAATTCTAGGAAGGACGTAAATAGATGGGTTTATTGGAAGGTTACTACTAAAACTATTCTTTGTGTTATTTCTTTATCAAACGTTGTACAGGTCAAACGTCGGTACACTGTAGAGAATGTATATAATATTTGAAAAATAACAACTTATTCTAAATACTAGACATTTGTGTACTTAAATATTGTTTACTTTTCTAGTATATTTAGATTCGAGAATGAGTCAAGTGTTTTCGTTAGTCATCATGTCAACATTGTTACAAGTTCAAATAAAAACATTTCATTTAGCATTTATTTACTATATATAATACACTTCAGTTAATGTTTACCATGGCCTCGGAAATAAGTTTATCGCATTCAAATAATAATAATAATAATAATAATAATAATAATAATAATAATAATAATAATAATAATAATAATAATAATAATAATAATAATAATAATAATAATAATAATAATAATAATAATAATAATAATAATAATGTAATTGTTATCGTTAAATCATTCTTAAAAAGGTCAGAATTAATTTTAGAGAATTTTTTTATATTTATTCATTTATATTTTCTTTTTTATTTTTAAAATGTTTACTAAAAATTAAACGAAAAAAATTAACTAAACGAAATTTTAAAAAAATATTCGATTGGTAAAAAATACAAAATTGAAATTATAACAATTTAACGAACAAATATCAAAGAAAAAATTATAAAAAAAAAGTCTTAAAAAATTTAATTGGAAAATAAAGAAATTTTAAATTCAAGGCAAAAGAAAGATAAATTTATTTAACATTTTTTACTAATTTTATTTTTAATCTAAGCCTCTGTTGAATAATAACGAAATTATAGTTTCTTAAATTTGTTTGTATATTGAATATTGAAATAAATTTTAATTATAAATTTCAGTTTCCTATAATTTCAGTTTGACCTGAAAATGTTTTTTCTATTACTTTATTATTTGCATTGTTGACCTTTATCATCTACTATAGCACAATAGTCAGAATGAGGGTTGCCTCTTGTCTCGTTTCCATACATATATTCGAGCGTCCCCGTATTAGGATCGATCTAGTGGGTCTGATATTCGATTCTAACACAGAATTTTATCTGATTCCAATTAAAAAACTTGTCTGGTGTGTAGGTGTATTTTAATTATAAATAAGTGAATAAGACAAGACTTGTGTTTTGATAAGATATATATATACAGCAAATGTTACAAATATATATTTATGAATGTTCCCAAAAAAAAATGCCTCTACTTTTACTAAGATAGAAATCAGTTATTCAAATCGTTCTCGGTATTAAGTTGTCAAACGATGCGTCTACTTGGTTTCCTCAGCCATGATATATGACATGCATGGCCAAACGATGGCTCGCGAGCCGCATACGGCTCCAGAGAAATATTGTTAA
>CAUHTR010007816.1:21615-179910 GCA_959609185.1 Schmidtea polychroa
TTTTGGTGTAAAGAAGACATATAATAGTGGAGATATATTAAGTCAGAGGTTTCCAACCTTTATGCTACCGCGCCTCCCCCAAAACAAATTTTTTCTTGGCGCCTCCCCATATTTTTTAAAAATATATAATAATATAAACACGTTTTAAACAATAATAACTTTATTACAAAAAAAAATTAAAACTACAATTAACAGAATAAAAACAAGGTTTTACGAACATGTATATTTAATTGAATATTAAATTACTATATATTAATACCCCTACGTCGGTAGCGCCCATTTTTCTTACATCGTCGGTCGCGTGGGGTCTTTAAAGGCCCGGAGCTTAGAAAAACCGACATAACTTTTTAATTATTTAAGTTTCAGGTTTGTGCGTCTCAGTAGCTGCCTAAATAACAAGTACGCACTTTGCAATATATGAGCGGCTGAGTTTTCGCACGATGCCTGAGTAGAGCAGATTTTTCTTCGCGTGCGGGTTTGTAAAGACCCCACGCGACCGATTACGTATTTTTTTTGCTTGAAAAAATTTATAAAACCTAGAAAAAATATCTCAAAACATTAGATTTTCCTCTTTTTGATGACTACCTGAAATATAGAACTAAATTTACTATACAAACCCTCACACGAACACAACGCCGACATATTATGCATTTCATAGTAACAATATTTTACAAGAACAATCTCAAAATGAAGTTCAACCAGCCATAAAAAGATGCATACATTGCCCTCGAAATCTATATATATATATATATATATATATATATATATATATAGTTATAAGTATCTTGATGTTTAAAGGTAAAGAATACCTGGTATTTGACATTTCTTGCTATTGTGTAAAAGAGTTTAAATTTTGTTATTTTTTATTTGGTAATTTTAAACTCGAATTGCGAAAAATGACGAAATAATAATTATGGTATGAAAATTATTTTTTTTACCCAAAAGTTTTGGCGCCTCCCATAGCCATAGGCCGCGCCTCCCGGGTTGGAAACCACTGTATTAAGCATTAATTGCATTTATTTAAAATTATTTTACTAAAAATTATCGCTTTAATACAAATAATTAGTAAATTTGTTGATTTTTTAGAGAAGAAATATTTGTGGGTCGAATATAAGTGATTGAATAATAATTAGTGGGAAAATAAATATTAAGAATCTGGGGGCTATAAGGTAATAACGGCAATTTTTTGTAAATAAGTTTATAAAGTCTATAAATGTACAATTATTTTATAAATTATTTGAACCTTTTTAAATTTTTTTCTTAATTTTACCAAATTTATGTTTTAAAAGTTAGTGTAAAAGTATATAATTTTAATTGTATTTTTAAATTGCAGATATTTCAAAAATTAATACGTTACATTCAAACGTCTAATCCTGTTAATAAGTTTAATAAGTCTATAACTGTTAATAAATTAATATCTTATTTTTTATAAATTATTTGAGATTTTAAAATAATTTTCTTATTCCTTATCAAATTTATATTTAAAAAATTTAGTGTGAAGCGTTTAATTGATAATTAAATTTAATTATATTTTTAAAATGCATATATTTTTATTATTGTTCAATGTTTTCCAAAAGATGAGACAAGAAGCACACTTTTTATTTAATTAAAAAATATAATATCGACAAGAACTATTGCACAACAGTTTCATAGTTCGACACTATTACGCAACAGTGTCGCAGTATTTTCTCGCAAATTCCCCGTGATCAGTATGATGTACCCAAGTCGTACTGATCAAGATAAAGAGGCTTCCTCCGCGGTCGTCTCGGCCAGCCCTCACGCGAGGCCACTTCTATCTCCTCACTTGTTCGATCTGTTTCATATAGGTATTCGGATTTATCATCAGCAACATCTTCTTCCACTGCTGATCGGATGTCCGCAATGTGTCGCGAAAATTAGCGTTCATTATTAGATTAACTCGTATGCTTGCATGTATTCTGATTATTGTTAACACAAATCAATACGGAAGGGGCCGAGGAAAATCGGACACAGGCCTCCTATCGGCAGTCCGTGGACCCAGGTGAGTGCCAGGCAATTACAGTATGCTAGCCATGCTCACTTTTTGCTGGTACTCTAACCCTTGGTACAATACCAACGTTGATTACTCGACGGGTGCCAAGCGGTCGAATGTTCAATTGTATTCTGGGTTACGCTGGAAACAGCACGACATGATAAATTTTTTGATTACCTGTAAGCCACCAATAGTTTTGATACTGGGCCTCTCTCTCGGAATACTTCCTCCAAATTTCTTCCAATGTTCGGCGCGTCCTCCCGGTATATTTTTCTCCAGATTGCAAATCTGACGGGCCCGAAGTTCATCATGGTCATAAATGTTGATACCCTGTAGTGCGTGACGTCAACCGCTAGTCTCCTCCAGTTTTTTGTGACTTCCAGTGTACCACGCTTCCATTTAATTGGTGATGGGTTGATCGACCTACATTCTGTGCAGTTTCTCAAGACGTCTTTTATGCTGTCTCGATCGGTTTCAAGATTTTCCGATTGAATGAAGTAGATTGATTTTTTCAGGTCGAAATGGTGTTTGCGATGGTAGTCCTTTATTTGCTCTGTTGACCGTCCTATACATCCGAAATAATTCCCAGGCTTCAGCCATTTCGCTGGAACACGCGTAAAGGACATCTGCTTCGATTCTTTGCTGACTTTACTAAACATACAGAGAAAGTTAAACTTCCGTCGGCGGTGAGTTCCTTGACGATTCCCAGGCGGCGTCTAACAAGCGTTTCGGAAATTCCGTGAACCCGTATTCGGCTTTCATTATTCAGCACTATTCATAACCAGCTTGCTACCGTGGCCGAATTCACCATCAACTCGATTCTCTTAACTTCCCATTGTAAAGTCAAGTTTATACCTTTAGGCACCGCGTTAAGTCCTGCAACATTTATAAGAGAGTGATCATCGCATTTTTGAGCCACAAAGCATCCTCAACGACATCATCATTTACTACCAGCATAACCCCTAGGGCGAGACTACTCGCATCACATCACAGAACCCCTCAATCACTATTAGTTATCGCCCACCTTCCCTTGACCGGGTCGCTTGTTTTAACACGAGTAATCACTTCTGCCAGCTTCGATTGGCATTCTTTTCCAATTAAGTCATCTCATTTCGCTCCCATTGCAGTTCTTTTAATATAACTGAGTATAACTCTGAATATATAATAATATAACTCTAGTATAACTCTAAGCCACTCTGCGACTGGATAATGTCCAACCAGCTTACCTCATATAGAGAAGACCGTACGACGAGTGATTTCACTTGCGATTGCACCGACATAACTTCTCCTAATCCATGTCAGGTGTCCAGCATGATCACGTTTCATTCTGAGCCCAAGAACCTTTGTGTTTTCTATTTATTCTGCTGGCTTTGTGGTCAAGCCGTATTGAGCTAAGTAATTATGCTTGATTATACGTAATTATTGAGCTCTCTAAAGTCAAGAACCGGTCGGACTTTTCATTTCATTTCTTGCACTGCTGCTAGCAACGGCAAATTACATGATCGTCGCTATTCGCCGGAGTCAACCAGTCTTCCTTGATCCAGCGCTCGATCTCCTTTTCTTACTCCTGTACTATTTCTGGTTTTACTGAATATTCTGCGACAAGGTTTTTCAACAGGACAGTCTTATCTCTCCACTTCCAGAACACGAACCATTTGTTCACATCGAATGACACTAAAAATCGTGTTTTCAATTTTTACTTGATTCTGCTTCACGGTCTTTACTGATGAGACAGCACATCCACCAAATTGCACTGTTTTGGATTTCTTGAGCCAAAAACATTTTCAATTTGCCTGAAGCTGGTATTTTAAACTTATGTACCAAAATGCAAAAAATACCCAGAAGTGATATCCTCTGAATCTCACATTCAGTTTCTGCATGCATATTCTCTAGTAAAAAAAAATTAAAGGAAATTATGTCCATAAAAACTTTTTCAGAATTTCTTCTCACATAGTCTAGAAAGTGAATTTTCGGAAATCTTTACTGCTTTTGTGTTGTTCTTAACACTTCCGGTTACAGAAGCTAGTGTTGAAAGGTCATTCAGCAAACTGAAAATTATAAAGGAGTACAAAAGAAATGCAATTGGCCAAAGCAGGCTGCGAAATCTTGCTTTGCTAGCCACTGAGCATAAAGTAACAGCAAAAATGAGTTAAGCAGAACTTATTCACGATTTTGCAAATGTAAAAGCTAGAAAAAAAATTCTAGATTACAATTGAATATTTTAAAATTGTAGCTTATTATTATTTTAGCTTATTCGTTTCGTATGTTATTGAATTTCTAAAGTAAACAGATTAAAATAACATAAACATCCATCAAAAATTAAATTATGAATAATTTTTTATGAAATAAATTTTGTTAAACAAAGTAAACCAATTAGGGACTGGGGACATGGGGCCCATCACAGATTGTTGCCTGTGGGTCCAAATTTCTGGCTACGTCACTGTATGGAAGGAAAGGCTTCTTTAATTAAGGCACAATTTTTACCAGAAATACGCCTTAACTGATCATAATTATGGATCTCAAAAATGTATCCTGGTGTTTTTACTTTTTAATGTGTACTTCAATTCATACTAAAACTCATAGATAGATAATCAATTTTCACAAATACTTTTAAGTAAAAACAACTTGACAAGTTTGGAATTTAATCTTCAACGTGAAAACAATAAGGATCATGTATGTGAATTTAAAAGTCCCTGAGAAAGTCTATATATAATTTTACTTTTCGCTAATCTTGAAAAACAGTTACAGGTGAATTAATTAGAAAATTCTGTCAGTAAAATAACCGGCCTACACATGATTAATAATATATTCACCGGACATGAATTTATTCATAAATTTCTAAATATTACGCGTAATTGACAATTAACCAATTAAATTTAATGTAGATTAATATTTAATTTTTTTGGATTATTGCCAAATATTACCCGTAAATTAATTTTTGATTAAAAACCTTTATTAAAAATTTTTATTAACTCAAAAACAATGTAAGGAAAATTGTTCAATCGAAAATGGCAATTATTGCTCGGCTTCTTCCTCCTCGAATTCGCCTTCTTCTTCAGCTGTCGCATCTTGATATTGTTGATATTCACTAACTAAATCATTCATATTTGATTCCGCTTCAGTGAACTCCATTTCATCCATGCCTTCTCCTGTGTACCAATGCAAGAAAGCTTTCCTTCTAAACATAGCCGTAAATTGTTCACTAACTCTTTTAAACAATTCTTGAATTGCCGTGCTGTTTCCAATAAAAGTTGACGACATTTTCAAACCTCTCGGTGGAATATCGCAAACGGCAGTTTTAACATTGTTCGGAATCCATTCCACAAAATAACTGCTATTTTTATTTTGAACATTCAACATTTGCTCATCGACTTCTTTCATTGACATTCTTCCTCGGAATATTGCTGCAACCGTTAAATAGCGTCCATGTCGAGGATCGCAAGCAGCCATCATGTTCTTAGCATCGAATATCTGTTGGGTAAGCTCAGGTACTGTCAAAGCTCGATATTGTTGGCTTCCCCTGCTAGTAAGAGGGGCAAATCCAGGCATAAAAAAGTGCAAACGCGGAAAAGGAACCATGTTGACTGCTAATTTTCTCAAATCAGCATTCAGTTGACCAGGAAATCGTAAACAAGTTGTCACCCCACTCATTGTTGCGCTTACTAAATGATTTAAATCCCCATAAGTAGGAGTTGTTAGCTTCAATGTCCTAAAGCAAATATCATAAAGTGCTTCGTTATCTATGCAGAAAGTTTCATCGGTATTTTCTACTAATTGATGAACAGAAAGAGTTGCGTTATAAGGTTCAACAACAGTGTCGGACACCTATAAAAATACATATTATCCCATCAAGCATTAAAAAATATATACTTTTGGTGATGGTACAACTGAAAACGTTAACATAACACGATCAGGATATTCTTCCCTTATTTTAGAAATTAATAATGTTCCCATTCCTGACCCTGTTCCTCCTCCAAGAGAATGGGTTAATTGAAATCCTTGCAAGCAATCACATGACTCGGCTTCTTTTCGTACTATATCTAAAACGGAATCCACAAGTTCAGCTCCTTCAGTATAATGTCCTTTAGCCCAATTATTTCCTGCGCCGCTTTGGCCAAAAATAAAATTATCAGGTCTAAATATCTGACCGAAAGGTCCTGCTCTAACAGAATCCATTGTACCAGGTTCTAAATCAACTAAAACCGCTCTGGGGACGTATTTTCCTCCTGTAGCTTCATTATAATAAACATTGATTCTTTCTAATTGTAAATCGGAATCCCCGTGATAAGTTCCAGTTGGATCAATTCCATGTTCATCAGATATAACTTCCCAAAACTATTAAAAAAATTAATTAAAAAAATATCAAATTAAAAATTTTTTACTTTTGATCCAATTTGATTTCCACACTGACCTGCTTGCAAGTGAACAATTTCTCGCATTTTCAACTATTTTAGAAACTTTGCTGAAAATTCAAAATGGCGAAGGCAGAGGCATGAATTTATTTATACATGTACACATGGAGAGAAATAATTTCATTACCATTACATACATACAACTGCAAACTGATTGGTTGTTGTACATTTTATTTCCTTTCTGACAAAAATTAATCAGCAAATAAACATACGATTCAATTTCTAATTAGTCAATTTTATGATTTGATTTTGATAAATCGATAAATGACTCACTGATTTGTATGTAAATCTGCAGACATGATTTTAGGAGGAAATCAAGAAAGTATCAAATTCAAGGCATTTGCTATTCATTTGCTATAAATAATTAAGTCGTAAAATATTTATTAATAGAATTATGATTAAAATTTTGGTAGAAATAAAATACTTAAATAATTTGTTATCATTTTTAAGAACTTATCCGAATCATAAATAATAAATTAGATTGAATAATCGACGGGAATTACAAAAAATGTATAAAAAACAATAAACATAGAAGAGTACAAAAACAAAAATAGAATTAGAACTTGTTAAACAGACTTTATAAAACTAGGTTCAGAGTAAAATAAAATTCTAAAGAATTATTACAAAAAAGTGATTATAAAGAATTTGTTTGAGACAAATCTATAAAATATAATTTAAATTAAAAATAATTTGTATGAGGCACTCACGTGAATTTTGTATATTTCTATGATTGGATAGAAATAGATAAACCCGCAATTAATTTAAATTTGTGTTTACACTCGTTTGCACGGAATAAAAAATTCTATAATACAAGTTAGTGTGCAAATCTATGAATGACTCATAATTTGTTATCAGTTATGAATTTATTTTTCTTTTAAAACCTTTGCCATTTAAAGTGAGTTTTATTAATTTTTTAACTTAAATTTTATGTTTAATATTTAAGTCACATATTTTTAATTTAAATTCAAATAACTATTATAGAGAAAAAATAAGGAACAAGCATTCATTTATTACTAAGTACAGAGAAAAATAAGTTAGGTTTCTATTTCTATAACATCAGTTAATGAATATTAAAGCCTAGTACCTATACGCATGTATTGTACATATTACTGTGTTACGAACTCTGAATAATATTATACATTAATTTTAAGTCAATAATGATTAAAATTTGGAAGCCATTTAAACAAAATTTTGTACAAAGGTTTCTAAAAAAATATAATTTCTTTATCTATCTTGTAATTCTTTATCATTATTCAAATAAAATAATTAAAAATAATTAAAATATTAGAAATCTGCAGATTTTTTAATAAAAGATATTGGTTTGGTCAGTACATCACATGACCTTTTACCAAAAAAAGAAAATATATATGTCTTAAAGAAACTGCTCAAATTATTTTATGATTCATGTGTGTTTGCCTGCAGATCTTGTGGGGAAAATACGACTTCTTTATTAAACATAGATAAGCTTGTTGAAACCATATTATATTCTTTAATATGGGATCTAGCAGCCGTTGTTACCAGTCCTGTCTACATCAGTGAGGTCAGTAGAAAGAACATTTAATACACTAACAATTATAATAGACTATTAGAGAATCTCGCTTTAGTTATTTAGAAATATTTTAAATTGGATATAAAGCAAATATAGAAAAATTGATATAGCGATAATGAAAATAAATGAAATGTTAAAGAAGCAAACCAAATGATTATATTTGTAATGGTTATGTGAAATTTAAAACTTAAAAATATACGTACACGGTTCTAATGTTTATATGACACAACTTTAATTACATAGATCTTCAATAAACTTTTGATAACTTGGTAATCTTAGAAGCCCCCACAAATGTTTTGTTCACTAACTTAAAAATTCTAATAACGCCACAGGTTCAGCGATATCTTAAAATATATCAAGATATTTTCATGTTTATCTTTTAAGAAATATTTTGAACAATAGTTCATAGCAGGGGTTCCCAACATTTTTAACTTATGAAATTATTCATGGAACCTTACTTTTTGAAAAAACTTAAGCTTTTCTAATGCGTTTTCAACAGAGTTAAAATCAGTATATTAAAGTTAAAATTAAGAAAATATCAAGAATTTTTAATACTAAATATAACAATTGATTTAATCAATAAATTAAATGATTCTTTTAAAGCAAATATTTTAATTAAAATAGTGTGAATTAATTTACAATCTTAAATTTTGTATGAAAATTTAAAGAATTTGTTTAAATTGTTCATTTCAACTGTTGTCCAAGCAACCAAAAGGCGGTTAATATTTATTGAAATAAAAATTAGTTAAAATACTAATATATTATAAATCTAATTAAAATAATTTTTTCAAATTCATTTCACATTTTCAAATGGCCGATGATGAAAAAGAAACTAATAATGATATGAACGAGGATGCAAATACGTTCGATGGAGGCTCTGTCAATGAACTCTTTACAGAAGAAACCAGAGAAGATTCCAAAATAGATTCTGTTGCTCCAACTCAAGACGAACCACCAGTTGAAGAAGAAGTAAATCATAAACGTCAAAAAGAAGAAAAAGTCGTCATTCCGGATGATTTTTACTATGCTTATGATGAATTTATGTCTAAACCGTTTATTTCAGAAGAATCTGGCCTACCTTCTGATGTTGTTAAATTAGCACATTCTTTTGGATATAACTGTCAAAAACGAGACAATCTTGCATTATTAGACCAACAAACTCTTTGTTATATTTCTGGAAATTATATTGAATTCATGAATTTAACTGATTTTTCCCATTCGTATTTGAGATCATTATCAGGTGAAGGGATTGGATGCATGGCTGTCCATCCAACTAAAATGCATTTGGCAATCGGAGAAAAGAATTCCGTTTCCCCACCGGTAACAGCAATTTATGAATATCCATCTCTAAAACTATATCGCATTCTTCGTGATGGAACAGAGAGGGCTTATTCATACTGTCAATTCAAGTAAGGTTTCCTTTCTATTCCTGATTTCTGAATAAAAAATCAACTAATGTTTTTGCAAAAGGTCAAGTTGATTTTATAAAAATGGAGGGAGGGAGGGGGTAGAAGGATATAAACTGAACTTAATAATTAAGAAGTCACTTTTATACCAAAAACACTGGGAAAATCCACATCATATGGTTAAATCAAATCAACCAATGAAATTGATTTAAAATAGAAAATAATATTTTTTAAAAGTTCTATTAATGTAAATAAATTAGGATTAATCAAAAAACACTTTAAAAAGGTAATTCGAAAATTTGTGTTAAATAAATGAAAATATTGATCTTTAGAGTGAAAAATTTGAAAATAAAAATACACCAGTGGTGAAAAGAATAAAAATATTTGTTTATTTTTTTAATTTATTCACTAATCGATAACAGTCGATTGCTTAATTCTCATCATAATATCGATTTTTAGGGGAGGGTTTGAATTAAATTTAAAATTATTTAACATTTTAAATTAATAAAAAATTAAAAAAAATATAATGAATTTTTTGTTAATTAGATTTTTCATTAGATTTTCACAATTTCATAATACAGTAGATACCGCTTAAAGAGAACATTTTTGGGACTTGAAAAAATGTTCTCTATAACCGATATTCAAAAAATTTTACTAACTAACACATTTAAGTTTTGAAAATAAACTCAGTTATTTTCCGTTGCCTGGTTTTTTCTTGAGTACAATCTTCTCCAAATCTGATTCAATTGCTATTAAACTTTCTTGTAAATGGCCAGTTTTATCCTGATTTGAATAAAAAAGAACTACTTGTTGCATGCTTTATGAATGTTGGGAAGCTCAACACATTGATTGTTATCTGACGTATCAGATAGCGACAAATTTAATTCTACTTCCTGTTCAGTGACATTTTCTGTTACTAAATTTTCTTCAGCATTAACAAAATCAGTAAACGAGTGTTGCTTTTCAAAATATTCCTCTATATCAGATGAAAATTTTTCATTTATTGCCATTCCTTCAACCACTTCGCCAAAACCAGCATGCCTAAAACCATTTTTTATAGTATTACAGCTAACTTTTGGCCAAGCCGTTTTAGCCATACTAATTGCATCAAGAATACTTACTTTAAATTTTTCTTCTGGATAAGAATCATAAAAATGAATCATTTTTGTAACAATTCCTTTTTTATAATACCTCTTAAAAGCATTGATAACCCCGGCATCTAAAGGCTGTAACTTACTTGTGGTATTTGGAGGCATAAAAATTAGATCAATATTTGTTAAAGATTGACCTAACGGAGGATGGGAAGAACAATTATCTACTAATAAAATAATATTTCTTCCAATACTTCTTAATTTAGAATCCCATGACACAATCCAATTTGCAAAAAGTATTGACGTCATCTATGCATTCTGATTGTTTTTATAATTTAGGGAAGTAATATCAACATTTTTAAAACATCGGGGATTTTTTGATTTTCCAATTGTTAATGGAGGCAATTTTTCACCTTCCATACTTGCACAAAATAACAAAGTTATCCTATCCTTAGATAACTGACCTCCAACGCACCTTTCTCCTTTAACCTTAATTGTTTTATTTGGTAAAAGCCTGTAAAATAATACCGTTTCGTCTGCATTAAAAATATCTTTGTTACCATAACCTTTCCTAATTTCCGGCCACTCATTTTTAAGCCACGACGCCACCAACTCATTATTTACATCACCAGCTTCTCCAGAAATAGATCCGAATGTCGAGTTTTAAAACGTTGGATCCAACTCATTGTGCAAGTAAAATCTTGAATCTTTAGGTATTTGGCAATTTGATCAGCTTTTTCAATAAGTAATACACTGTTAATGGGAATCTTTTTGGATCGTTGCAGCAAATACCAATCCCTTAACTGAATATCTAAATCATCATGAAAAGATTGTTTCAGTTTCTTGGTTGATGAAGGCCTGGAACTGTAGGCCTCAAGTATTTCTTCCCTTTTCTTGTGACAAATGTTTGATATTGATGAAGGTGATATTTTTATTTTCTGGCCAATGATGCTTGGCTTTCTCCTTTCTCAAAAAGTGCTATGATTTCAAATTTCTGTTTGAGTGTTAGAATTGTCCTAGAACTTGATTTCATTATGGCCTAAAATTTTTAAGTAAAATAATATTTTCAATTAATCAAATAACCTTTAATCAGGTTACCATTTAATCAATTACCTTTTTAAAACAAAAATAATTAAATTATATGTTTACTGTCTAAAATAAACTGTATTTCGAAAAAAATAAACCCAAAATAAAAAAATGTTCTCTTTAACCGATCATCGGTTAAAGAGAACATTTACACTGAAAAATTGTGGTAAATGCCGTTTTTAAACCAAAAAATTCTCTTTAACCGATTTTGTTCTCTTTAAGCAAGTTCTCTATAAGCGAAATCTACTGCGAAATCAACTAATAAAATTTATGGTAAATAATTATTTAACTTTTAAATTAATTAAAAATTAAATTGGTAATTTTTAAATAATAAAAATATTAATTAAATTATTTTATTATTAAATGACAAATAATTTTCGATTAATAATAAAAATAAAAAACTATCGAAAATATTAAATTTAATAAATTTTTAATTTAAATAAAAATGTTTAAAATATTTTTAAAAATATTTTCCATAAAATTTATATTTTAAAATTTTAAATAAAAATATAATTTTCAAAACTATTTTTATATTAAATTATATTTTAATACTAAATCACAATTAATTAATTGAAATGGCTATTTAAGTAAACTTTATATATTAAAATTAATTAAAAGTTTGATTAATATTACATTGCTTGTGCTAGAAGAGTTTTACTTTATTCAAAAGAATTTGAATATAATTTATCAAATTTTGTAATATTTTATTTTGACCTATTTAACAGGATTTTCATAAAACTTTATGCTTTACCTTATGGTATTTTTCAGAAAATTCATGATATATTATGTTAATCACAAATTTGCGTTTTAAAAATTTCAACTCTCCAATTATTTCCTTTGTCTTATTAAATTCGCTATTGATGACATGATAATGATTTAGCAAGTTTCCGGTCACCTATAGTTAGAAATTAAACTTGCTGTTACTGTCACTGTAACGCGCGTGTGGTTTCCGGGCATCTTAAAGCAACACAGATCTGTTATTGCTACATTTTGTTTAGATAAACGCTATTTATTAATCTAAGAAAGCATATATGTTTCTAGTCCTAGGATTTGAGGCCATGGGAAAGTTTTAAAACAGTCCTTGGATGTCCAATCGAAAGTTTAGACTTTGTTCAATAATGAATTTTATTCTAACAATAGTAACATGCAATAAATATGGAATTTAGGAATAATGTGAACAATGAGTTTTAAATATTTTGATAAATATTGATTATTTGATATTGAAATTAAAAACTTTTAACCACTTAATGTACATATTACTCTTGTGTAGCGACTTGTAACTGCGACATCTATTTTGTAATAGAAAATGTATTTAGTATAGGTGTCTATACAAATATTAGAACTCGCCCGCATCTTGACCGAAAACGTAAAACCACGTAAGTAATTATAATGTTCGCTCGTATATGTCACGATCACGTACAAAATTGCCATTACGATGCGACCTCATATGTCACGGGCACGTATATTAAGTAGTTAAAAACTTTATATATGATCTTACAGAGAATTTAATTCAATTTTGAAACATATCAAGTAAATAAGCATCGAAAATTTAAAAAACCGATAATGATCCGAAAATTCAGACATTATTTTTCCAAAAATTGACTTTCCTCATAAATCCAAATATTTATGAGTAAGATATAAAAAATATCTAAAAAAAGAAAAATACGAAATTTTTGCAAACCTTAGTGACATGTATTAATTAATATAAAATAAACACTTAACTTGATTATTATATCCAAAATTTGGTATCAGAACAATATCCCCCGGACAATATCCCCTTAGACAACAGCCCCCTGGACAATACCCCCACTCTTGTTAATAATATATATATATATATATATATTTTAGTATGTATATAACAAGGGTGGGCACGCATGAGTTCAATGAGAGACATTTTCCGAAAATTTATTTTTTAAAGAGCCACCATAGTGAACTACATATTTTTTTTTATTTCATTAATTTGATTAAAAAAGACTTAAACGCTATTAAAAACAATTATTTCAAAATTTAAGTAACAAACATAAAATATAATAAAAATCCATTAATAAAAAGTAATAAAATTTCTTGAATTAACGAAGACTTTTGGTCAAAAAAGACTTTTGGTCCATCACTACATCAAGCGCAGTTTTGACATCGATACCGCGAGTTGTTTCTTTAAGAGCTACTAGGTCTAAAATTTCTTCCTTTACTTTTACGTCAGAAGATACAAAGCGGACAAAAACGGCTAATTGTGGAACATCCTGAATGTCAGTAGACTCGTCGAGAGCTAAACTGAATGCTGTACAATTTTTTAAATCACACATCAAATTATTTTCAACATTTTCGCTAATTTGGCCAATTCGACGCGCAGTTGTACGACGTGACATAGGAATACGTGAGATCAATTTATGTAGTTTTGAGTTATCCGGATCCAAAACTTTAATCACTTCTTCCAAGTTTCTCTTAATAAATTCACCTTCTCCATATGTACGTTTAGCACGAGCTATATTCCAAGCTATCAAAAAACTAGCTTCGTTGGCACTGTCATCTTCTCGACTAAAAGAAGACATTAGTCCTTGTTGGTTTTGAAGCCCTGATTGCAATGACTTAAGTTTTTCTGTTCGCAATTTTGAATTGAGTGGATATTGAATTGATAAGTGGGGATGACTTACTTCATAGTGTCGACGTAAATTGGTTACTTTGTAGTTGGAAATTGTAACTTTACAAATAAGACACAACGATTTACCATTATTGTCAATAAAAAAAACTTTTCTGTCCATTCTTCTTGAAAAGTTCTATTTTCTTGTTTGTATTTTCGTTTTTTGATGTTTTCTGAGGTCATTGTAATAATAAATTTGAATAACTTATATTACTGAAATTTAAACAAAATAATAAAAAGACATAAATTTAATTTTAATTAATTTAAAATTTTAAAATGCTTCATAAAAAATCTTCTTACCAAATTTTTCAAAAAACACGAATAGAAAACTATACTAAAATATACAAACGACCGCAATATTGTACAAACAAAAATACTAACTAATCAAAATTCACTAAATTTCACTAAATTTATTTTCATTGCTTCTCTCTCGTTGTTATAACAAAGCGCCGCCTACTACAAAATAATTTTAAAAAGCAGTAAAATTTTCAAATTCAATTATCAAAAATTCAATTATCAATGAGCCGCAGTTTACTCAACGAAGAGCCGCATGCGGCTCTAAGAGCCGCATTTGCCCACCGTTGGTATATAATAATAAAGACATTGTAGTTTATTAATATAAACATTACAAGCTTTGTGATACCCAGTGCAAATCCCAATAGTAGATGAGTTTCGAGCTTTTGGCTCTCATCAGTACTATGCAGGAGACTCGAAGATTTCTCTTCGCGCCAGGTAAGTATACA
Source organism: Schmidtea polychroa (assembly GCA_959609185.1). Lineage (NCBI taxonomy): Eukaryota > Metazoa > Platyhelminthes > Tricladida > Dugesiidae > Schmidtea > Schmidtea polychroa. The sequence goes on from CAUHTR010007816.1 coordinate 36,552, forward strand.
ATATTGCTGATTCAACTCTATTGCATCCTTGCTACACTGGAAATCACATCACTTGCAAATTAGCTAATTCACAGAAAAAATATCTGTAAACTTGTAAACATGGCGTATGATAATCATCTCTGGAGACCAAAAATAGTCTATACACAGAAAATGTTTACAAGTGCATCCGTATACCTTTAGCATTTTTAACTTGTAATGGTAGCTTATTAACTAATAATTATAAATTAATTATTTAATTAAATTGTTTAGTTAATTAATTATTTATTAATTGTCCCGGAGGGGGCTGTTGTCCAGGGGGAATATTGTCTGGGGGATATTATCCTAGAATCCCAAAATTTATCAATTATTTTCTAACTTCACCAATTCACTCGCTTATAAAACAATTTCCTGTTAAGTACTTCTGGAGAATTACTTGCTACTGTTGGTTCTGATCCTGACTTTATGCTAACAGTATGGGAATGGAAAAATGAACAAACTGTTTTAAGAAGCAAAGCTTTCTCCCAAGACATTTACAGAGTTGCTTGGTCAGCAGATTTGGAAGGTGTCCTGACAACGGCAGGTACTGGTCACATTCGGTTTTGGAAAATGGCTGACACTTTTACTGGACTAAAATTACAAGTAAATTAACTAATTTAAAGTTCACAAAAAGAAACGACTTGTTTCAGGGAGATATTGGGAAATTTGGGAAAACGGAAATTTCCGACGTTGAAGGTTTTGTTGTGTTACCCGATGGTAAAGTATTGAGTGGTAGCGAATGGGGTAATATGCTAGTCTGGGATGGTGAACTTATCAAGGTGCAAATTGGAAGAAAGAATAAAAAACCATGCCATAATGGAACTATAAATCAGATTATTATTGAAGAAGGTGAATTGATGACCTTGGGAACCGATGGGAAAATAAATGTGAATAAAATACTTTTTTCTTCTGAATCAATTAAATTCTGTTAGACTTGGGATTTCGAAACTATTGACACAGCTGAAGTTTCTGAAGAAATGGCTACATTTGAGATGGATCCAATGAACGAATTGCTGGTTTCAAGTGATGCAAAATTAATGCACGTTGTAAAAAGTCCGGAAACTGAATCATCAATTTGGTACGCCCAGGTAAGGAATTATTATTCAGTGTAAAATTTAATAAAAATAATGACAATAAATAATAATTAATAATAATAAATAATAATGTTAAATAATTATATTAATAATAATAATAAATAATAATTAATAATAAACAATAATTAATAATGGTAAATAATCATAATAGATAAATATTAATAATAATAAATAATAATAATAATAAACAATTAAATAATAATTTAAGCCTTTTGGTATAAATTATATATATAATATATTTTCCCAACATTATCTGTTTATTTATTTATTTGTGATTCTGGAACGCTCAAAGTTTACTACGATTTTATTCCCAATTCAATATTTTTTACAATTTTTTAATGGAGCATTTTTGAAGACTATTTACCATGAATATACAGCAATTATAATTTCCCCACTTTCCGATTTTATTATACTTGCGTGACATGTTTAAGTGACATACACAAGAATATTAATTTTTCTTGCTTAAAATGATCATATATATCAATTAATTTTTCAATGTGAAAATTTTTTCAAACATACAAAGTTCAAAAAATCAATCTACAAGAAAATTTAATAAAATTCAGTAAGTATCTGCACAAATTCCATTGGAACTGAACTTATAAAGTTAATTTTTTCATCTGATCATTTTTATCACCATATATCATATCAATCATCATAAAGAAAAGTTAAATTCTTCAATTTTAAATCCAGCATTGAGTACTTAATCTAATCTCGAAGGTAAGACAAACGAGAATGTTCACAAGAAATACAACAAAATTTTTAGTTTAAAAGTGATTGAGTAACAAAAAACTCTTTATTCAATTATTTTATGAAACAGATAAAAGCAAAAATTTGGCGCCTTAGAACAACCTAGTATTTAATAAAATGAAATTTCAACTATAAAAATAGTCATTTTAAATTTCCTGGAATTTAGTTGTTTCAATTTTCAAAAGGTTTTTGATATTATCTTTTATTTTCTTTTTCTTCTGATTGGTAAAGATAAACTTTTTTGAAGAATTTAAAAATTTCTTTCAAATTAAATTTCCGCTAAAATTCAAAACAAAACAATAAAATTTTAAGTTTTAAAAGCTTCTATAATTAGCTCATTAAAACTTCTTTTAATAAATAATATCATAAAATATTTATAAAAATAAAGTTCCCAATAACTATTTATATATGCAATTTATTTTTTTTTTAAAATAAAATTTTTTATATTTCGGTATTTATTATTAATAATCTCATAAAGTTTCATCCATAACATTTCATCTAGTTTTTTTATATCATATTTAAAAAAATATTCTTGAGGTAAAAAACAACAAATCAAATTGATGATTTCATTGATCTTTTCTTTAGTCTTGATTGTTGGCCATCTGTTTATGATGAGAATTGCCTCTTTAAATTTGGCATTTTTCTTTTGGATGTTTCCATTGACCAAGATTTCAATTGAAATATTTTTTCTTTCCTTCCTTGGTTGACATTTTTGGAGGTGTATGTATACCGAAAATTTTCCACGAGGATCAAGATGTTCTTTTACTCTTTGGTGCAAGGTCTTGAGAGTACATCTAATGTATATTTCTTTGCATATATTACACGTGACGCAGTAGACACGTTTTTTCAGAAACATATTTTCTTCAGTGTCTAGCAGTTTTCCATTGTGTAACTGTTTTCTTTTTTTTGTTGTTTGCCAGAGCTATTCTCAATGTCCAAAATTTATGTGCTATACGAATTGGAAGTATGTTTAAGTTCTTTTAGGATCTTGAAGTCGAGTATGTCGCGTATGAATGGAATATACAGATAGAAATCTTTCTTCTTTGTTTCTGTTATCTCTCTAGATCTTTTTAGGGTTGAATTGATTCTTTCAATATCCTTACTGTGATATCCGTTTCTGTGTAGGATTTTATTGAAGTTGAATTCCTGTTTATAGTTTAAACAGAATAAACTGTTTATATTAAACAGAATAATATATGTTTATAGTTTTCTTCAGTACATCCATTGGATATCCTGTGTTTCTCGTTTTTTATGACATTTAATTTCTGTAAGCATAGAAACGCTGATCTTTGGTGCATAAATATTTATTTGTAATTTGGCTTCTTGTACAACCCGTGTGTTAGAGTATCTACTTCAATTTTAATTTTTAAGTCTAGTAGATTAAGGGATCGATCTCCTCCCGGATATTTGATTTGAAACTTAATATCTCGCTGAGCCGCATTAAATATATGAAATATTTCTTCGGCTTCTTTTCTGTTCCTGGTCGTGATAATTAAATCATCTACATATCTTACATAGAAGCCGATGGATTGTATGGTCCTCAGTGTTTGTCGTTCAAGGTTACCCATAAAGATGATTGTTAGCAATCCTGATATACTAGAACCCATAGGTAGACCTTTAACTTGTTTAAAGATAAAACACGTGTTCTCGATGATAACAGTAAGAAGTTTAATGATATTCTCGTTATTCATTTCCTTTATTAACAAGTTGCTTTCTCTTTATTTCTTTTATAAACATTTAATAGCATATTTTGGTTCAATAGATGTGTATAGTGATAGGACATCCAGACTGAAAAGGTATTTAAATTTTCTGAGTAGTTCTGTTTATTAATCCTACACAGAAACGGATATCACAATAAGGACATTGAAAGAATGAAAGATCTAGGGAGATAAAACAAAAAAAGAAGAAATATTTTTAATTGAATATTCAATTCAACTTAAACACACTTCCAATTCGTATAGCACATAAATCTTGGACATTGAGAATAGTTCTGGCAAACAACACATATGATTCATTGAAATAGTCATTGAAATACTGGAGAACAAGAAAATGATATACATTAAACTTTTGCAAAACATTTAACAAAGTTTCTTCTATGCTATGAAAAAACTGCCGCATCAAAAATTGGTAAAGTTGTGGGGCCTTATATGTGAGTTATATCTAATGCACAAGGCGCCTAATTCCACTGTACTGTTTACTCCGCGTGCCTCTGAATTAAAACTATAAATATATATTAAGACAATTTTATTTGATTTTAATATATATAAAAACTATATATATATATATATATATATATATATATATATATATATATATATATATATATATATATATATATATATATATATATATATATATATATATATATATATATATATATATATATATATATATATATATATATATATATATATATATATATATATATATATATATATATATATAACTATATAACGATATATTAGTGATTTATAGTCCTCAAGCTCTCTTTTTAATAAATTCAATGGAAAAAATGGTCAGTTGTGAAACTGCGAAAAAGGTTCTCATAAAAACATCAACACCAATGACCTGAAATGACAATTCTTTCGCCCGATTTCAACCAAACATATTTTTACTACTTATTCACAGTAAGGAGAAGGTTAAAATTTCCTAACTGACTTCTAAGTTTTATCGTGTTGTTCTGAGTGTGATTTTTAGTATACTTATTATTAATGTAATTTATTTGATCTAACTCTTCTTGCCCATTCTTAAAGGATGGAAATGGAAAAATTTGGAAATTGGATTTGTCCTTTTCACACACATCTGCACCTCCTGAGATATTAAATACGTTTCATTCTGGAGAAATTCGAGATTGCGATGTATCGCCTCTTTCATATCTGTCAGCTTCAATTGGATCAGATGGTTAGTTTTACTTAATTGTTTTATATAATCAAATAATTACAGAAACTACTATAACGAAAACTTGTTTTATTTAAAAAAATTAAATTTTATAAAAATGATTCTAACAAAATTTAACTTTTGTTACAAAACTAATTGTGAATAAAATTTTGGTATTATTTTATTAGAATAAATAATAAAATCACTTGAAAAAGGCGGTTCCGAAAATTCGTGTATATAAAAAAACATCGATTTCTTTACAGATTCATAGTCAAGCTTTTTAATAAATACAATGTCAATTGAAAAGTAATCAGAGGTGAACATTGAAAAAAGTTCTTATAATAATAAATATTAAGTAGATATTACAATTAAGAGATAAACTTAAGATAAATAAGAATTTTATTTAAATTCAATGTGATCGGGATCCATTAAGATGTTTTAAATTTTTTGGAATTTAGGAAATTTAAAATTGATTATATGTAAAAGTTTGATATTTTTAATAATATTTCTTTTGCGGACATACCCCAAGTTTTTCAAATGATTTTTTTGATTATGTCAATTTTATATTTTAATCAATATTAAATATTTAATCATATATTTCCATTTTGATAAAAGATCAAATGTTATTTTACTATATATTTTTGAATTTTATTTTATAAATTATTATTTAAATAAAGTTTAAATAATAACTATTATAATTGTCCACTCCATAAGATATCCACTCCATACTTAATTATCAAAAAAGTTCCTACATTCTTTTTCTAGATCATCCTAGACCAGTGGTTCTTAACCTGGGGTCCATGGACCCCCAGGGGGTCCGCGTACGGGTTCCAAGTGGTCCGCGGCACTATTTACAAAAAATCTTTATTATTTTTGTTTGAAGCTGAATAAACAGATTTATAAATAATTATTAAAAAATGTATGTGTTTTACTATCAATTTATTAATTTTTTAACATTTCAGGGGTCCGTCGGTACCAATTATATATTTATGGGGTCCATAAGTTTGAAAAGGTTAAGAACCCCTGTCCTAGACGATAGCTAAAACTAGCTGATTCTGACAACTTTGGTTTTTGTTAACGTTGCTCGAGTTTACACCGCCTTTTATACCAACTAGCTATTTATTTGTAATAAGTTATTGACTCACCAAAATTTTCCTTATGTTTAGAGATTCGCTGAAATTTTCAGGTATAAAAGTCCATAGAATAGTGTAATTCTTTTTCTTACATGTCAATAACAATGGTTTAACTACACGACTTGAATAAAATTTGGACATTTTGTCATTACTTTTAAGTAACAACGTTATTATGACCCAACAATTCAACTTTATGAAAATTAAAACAAAATTCACAACATGATTTTCCACTGACAATGTCATTTGTATTTTTTTGATTTAGTTAAAAATTGTTTTAAATTAATTATTGATACTAATTTATTTAGGCTCTTTGAGAGTTTTTGATTTTGCTGCTCGAAAATTAATGGCGGAAATAAAATTCAACTTTGAAGGATCAAAAATACTATGGGCCCCACTTAAAGTAATGTCTATTGTCATTATTAACTTAAAATTTTTTCTGGTTTTTTTTATTTTAATAATTCATCTATATAAACGTTTTTTAAATTAAAAATTAACCCAAACATCTGATAGAATTAGACCTTTTTATACGACATACAATGCTGTTTCGTTATAACGCTATTTTTTTAAAACCAAAAAAAATTTTTTAATGAGAAAATCATAAAAAGAAATAGCAAAAGACAAAAAAATGGTTTTTGTGTTTTTTTATTTTCACCGGTTTTTGTTAATATTTTGGGAATTCACATAAATCAATTTATTTTGGGTATTGATTTGTACAAATAAAGAATTAAACAGTTGATCATTATTCCTTGCGGAAAGTTTCTAACTATTTTTAGATTTGAATATATTTCTTGCCTCCTATAGCACTGTTTCGTATCATGCACATATTTCAGGAACGCATCTAGAACGTGGTCCGAGGTACTTTTGTTTAAAGTACACTAAGCATTTAACATGTTCTAATTCTAACAATATAGATAGCATTGTAGTGCCTGAAACATGCACGTTTAATTTTATTAAGTTCTTTTTAATTATAAGATAACGCCAATCAAACATTCTTTTCACGATATATTTCGACAGTTTTCCTGTCATCATCAGGTGAGATATAATAATTATTTAAATTAAGAATTTTAAACATTTATTAATTTTAATAATTATATAAAAAAAATTTTTCTTTAATAAAAACATTTAATTATTTTTAAAATTATAATTAAATTAATATATTATTTTTAAAATTTTAGCATTCAGAATTAAATTAATAATTTAAAAATTTTTATTAATTATTTAATTTAACACAACAATCAATACATACAATATACAAAAGAATTATTTAAAAAACATTTAAAATACAAGTATTCATTGCATTCTGCACATTAATTTTCGGATTCAATGACTTTATCAACAACGCCTCACAAATCACACGTTCCCAATAAATATCGAAATTTTTAATAAAATTTTAAAATCAGACATACCTATTTTAATCTTACAGCCCTTTATTGTGCTCACTAATATGGGTCAAAACCTTCGGTCTATAATGTTGGGATGACAGGAAGTCTCTCCAATGTATGTGGCATTACACCCATTATATGTAAACTGACAAACGAGATCGGAACACAATTCGACCGGAGTTTTTGACTTATTAATAAACATATTGCGTACTTTCCATGAAGTTGACACTATCCTATAGTTTATATTCCCTAACTGCTTTCTTATCTTCACTTTATAATCCTTAAAACCTTCTGAGTAAGGCAATACTAACACAAATTTAGGCTCATCATCCTTGCTCACACTATTTAATTTATTTAACTCATCAGACTCACACATCTCAACAACATCACACCCAGATTTTCTCAAACATGAATCCTTAGGATTTTTAATAAATTTGTCAACAGTCTCTTTTACCACAATCAACAAAAAGGATTTTGAATAACTGTTCTTCATCAACAATTCAACTAATTTGTAAACACTCTTTACTGAGTTTAAGTATTTACATTTTCTCGTCACCTTGTTCTTTCAACTGATCATAAGAAAATTAAAAATCTATTAAAAAATCTGCAATCTCAACAATTTGTGAAATACCGTTTCACTTCAACATCCAATGTATAATTGAATCAACATTAATCTCTTTGTTATTCATGCATTTCTGCGTCATCAGTGTTCAAAGTTCACCTAATGGAAATATCAATTTGTATTTAAAGTTTGAAAAAGAAAGACCAAACCATTGTTTTGGAGCAAAATCTATTATAGCCGCTTGTTTGCTTTTGCCAATCCTAGTCGCAAAAATGGAAAAAATACGAAACAAAGATCTTAAATCCAACGATTCCATCGATCGACATTCAAACTTTCAAAACTATATTGTATTAGCTAATAAATAAATATATATCAAATACTTAAATTATTCTTATGCCCCTAGAAGCACATATAATTTTGTATTTAAACTTCATGATTTTCTAAATATATTTCATAAAATTTCATTTTATAATGTTTATTTGGTTTTACGCATTTTAATTCGGGGAAAACAATTGAAATCGACATAATTTTTAACACAATTAAAAATATTTATTGTGTAAAAAAGAGTTGACTAATATGTACAATGAAGTGAGTAAGAGATGTAAGGAATTAAACATAATTTTAGGTGTGTTATATATTTTTGGGGAAAAGATTGGTAACATTGACATAGGTGAAAACGAATATGATAATTTAAAACCGACGAGGGATCAAGCAATACAATTAAAAAATTGAAAATTAATTAATTCAAATTTTGACGACATTAATCATATAAATATTAAAAAAATCCCAGATCGCGACAGGAGAAATAGCGACAGCAAAATATTTAAAATTCATTTTTTATTAAGATGAAAGATTGGAAGAATAGTTGATACGGCTCGCAGATGGTTATGATTATTGCATATGATATATATATATATATATATATATATATATATATATATATATATATATATATATATATATATATATATATATATATATATATATATATATATATATATCGAAAAAATTACGCATTGGTATCATGATATGGGCCTTGGTTCAAACAAAGTGTCTGATATTGTATAAAATGATATCATGGATATTAAATTCAGTCGAACATATCAAACTACTACAAGAGATTACAGTATATAATTCATTATATAAATAGAATTATAACTTTATTTCTTCCTAAATAAAATTGTTTGCTTGTAAAAAAACCCAAAATATAAGTTTACGATCTAATAGTTCAAGTATAACATTACAGAAGACATCGGGGATATGATTTCCCAAAACATTATGTAACGGTACAGTTTAAAATCAAACAATATCTTCAAAAATAAAAATAATATACAAAATGTTAATCAACAAGACAGATTCCATAACCTATTTTATGCCATTAAAGTTTTCAAAATTAAAATATTTGTAAAAAATACAGGTTAATAAAAATTATCATGATTGTTTGAATATTTTAATTGTATTATTTAATTTCAACATATCACAAACACTCAAATATTTAAATATTTATAAATATATCTAAAAATATTCAATATATTATTATTCCTGAACTTATAGTTTTCATAAAATTCAATCCAAAAATAAATGTTGATTACAATATTCATTTAATAACAAATAATATTTGTAAGAAGCCAAAACCACCATTTTAAAATTTATTAATTCAAAACTATTATAAAATTAAATTTATAAATTCAAAAATATTTTTTCAAATAATTTTAGATGTCTTCTTTAATATTGCTAAATTAATATAAAAATAAATTTAAAAATACTTAATTTAATATTTAATTTATTATGTTTATTTTAAGTATAAAGTGATGATTTCTTGGTAGCAGCATTTATTATTTAAAACAATAAAATGATAATTTAAGCCTTTTGCTGCAAATAATGTATTTAATGAAAGAATTTTCGACTATAAGATAGTCCAAAAAGATAGTCGAAAATTCTTTCATTAAATAACGTATATTACCAAATAGTATCACTACACCTAATAGTATCATTAATACTACACCATAACTAAATTCATTTATATTTAGTGATACTATTTAAATAATATCACCATATTAAAACATTGAAATAAATGAATGGAAGAATTCAGAGTCTGTTGAGTATACAAGAAATGGGAATCCAAAACCACCAAAATTTTCATTGGTCAATTCGTGGGTTAGGGAATCTTGGGATGATATGAAAATCGAAACTCTTAAAAATTCAATAACAGCAGCAGGTTTTAGCGAAAATTATGAGGATTGGCATATTGCCAAACACGATGTATATGGAGTGGAGTTCTGTAAGGCGTGGATTTCTTCAAACACCGAATCCCGATTAAATAACGAGTCTATACTTGATGAAAATGATTATTATGAGGACGTTGAGTATTTGGATGATGATGATGAATAAATTTTTGATAATTATCTAAACTTATTTTTTATTAAAATGACCAAAGCAGTGAATAATATCACTATATTTTTTTTTGATGATATTATTTTTATAGTATCACTGATACTATTCGGTGATATCCGTTACATTATTTGCAGCAAAAGGCTTAAATTATCATTTTATTGTTTTATGTTTATTTTAAATACGAAAAATAATTTAGTGGTAATTGGTACAAATTTTATTAATTTAATATTGACAATCCTTACAATATTTATACAAATTATTGGTGAATTTCTGAAAACGTAATTAATTTATATTAAATGTTTTACATTATCAAATTATTGGTGGAAAAGTTTTATATTGTTAAAAATACTTCAAATTTACTTTAATCAGTCAATACTAAATTAGGATCTTTAACACAATTTTTCATATGCTCTTTCGTTAGGTAATCTTAAATATTTCCATAACTGTCACCTGTGTTTTTAACCTCTAAGTTAGTATGACCGTACCCGTACGGCTGTGGTCATACAGACCTTAATCGTAAGTAAACGTCAGAAATGGATAAACCAACGGCATCTATCGGCTTTCCCCTATAATATTCAAAGACTACCACACTAAAAAACATTATTAGTCCTGTTTTGTGGTTCATTTGTGTCTTTATACGCGTTTTTAATTATTTTGTAAGTGTAAGTTTTCAATTACTTTTAGTGAAGTGAAGATTTTTTTTACTAGTGTTCGAATATTTTGACACCGCAACCTATAGTCGAAGACACCTGAAATAATCATGCGATTTTTCAATAAAATCTTTGAAAAGTGGTAAGTTTTAATTTTTTTACCCGATGATTGTGTCGGAAGTCGTCAAACGTAATACTTTTTATTTTAAATTTTTATATTAAAATAACTCACTCCGTATAGGTATGTACATCATACCAAAACTCACTACCATAGAGGTTAAATAAATTGATTTGTAAGATTCTGTACAGCCTGCGAACCAAATAATAAATACTGACTTTATTCTAGAGAAATACAGTGCAGTCATTCTATGCAGCAAAACAATCAGGATAACGTAAACGCTGATAAAGTCAAAAATTTATATATTTAACCAGAGTTTCATAAAATATAATACAATCCAATACTATTCTCGTCATGTATTCATATCGAAGGATGCTTCCAATAAACATACCCAATTGTTAGTGGACGTGTTAATTATCGAATACCTACGATTTGTTACTATGCTTCTCGTATTACCTACCTCCGTTATTTACCTTTATTTAATCATTTTTTGACTAATTCTTAAGAAATCTTATAAGGATTCATAGAAATCATTATTTCTTTTTCCTTATTGAAAGTATTTTATAATTTATAGGTCGATCCAAAAGGGAAAACAATAATTGCAGGATTTCACGATGGGGTTATACGAATACTAAATTTTACCCAAGTATTACAGATCGACATTAGTAAAAAATCTAAAACCCTTGGTGAAATACATTTAACTCAAGCTACCAAACCACACACGAAAAAGATAACATCCCTCTGTACTGATGATAATGGACAAATTTTGATCACTGGGGTATGTTTATCACATGTTTTATATTGTATTTTCAAAATTATTTTTATAGAGTGAAGATGAAACAGTATTTTTCTTTTCGATTAATCCTTCTGAATATTTACCCATTGGTTTCGTCAAATTGAATAAACCAATTCATCACGTTGAGTGGAAAGCTACAGTTATAGGAAAACCAGATGAAGGTATCGGTAGAATCATGGTGTATATGGCCGAAGGAGAAGTTGCGGAAGTTATTTGTCCTAATCCATCATCAGTTGATCACAGCAAAACCTACGAATTGCGAGAAATAGAACCAATTAACACATACAAATTTGTCAGCATTAAATCGGTTCTTAGGCATGAAGAAGAACTAGAAGCGAAACGAATAGAAGAAGAAGAAAGACAAAAGATATTAGCAAAGGAAAGAAAAGAACGATTGGAAAGAGGAGTAGAGACAGAAGAAGAGCAAATGAAACAAATCGAAGGTAAATTTTGAGTTTAATTATTTGGTCTTGATTTATTTGAATAATTGCAGAAGATGAAAAACGTAGAGCTGAAGAAGCCGCTAAAGAAGAAGAATGGCTTCCTTTTATTCCAGAAACGGTTTCTCCGATTTTATACGGGTTTATTGATAAAACAGATTCCAATAAATTTTGGCTTTCTATGGTAATATAATAATAATATAATAATAATATAATAATAATAATATAATAATAATAATAATAATAATAATAATAATAATAATAATAATAATAATAATAATAATAATAATAATAATAATAATAATAATAATAATAATAATAATAATAATAATAATAATAATAATAATAATAATAATAATAATAATAATAATAATAATAATAATAATAATAATAATGATAATAATAATAATAATAATAATAATAATAATAATAATAATAATAATAATAATAATAATAATAATAATAATAATAATAATAATAATAATAATAATAATAATAATAATAATAATAATCAATTTACTTTTTTAATGAAATTTGACAGGGAGAATACGATGCTGGTTACTTGTATCAATGTGAATTTCCAAGTCCAGATAAAAAGAATTTACTAAAAATTCCTGAAAAATATAACGAACCTATTAGTCATCCGGGTTTGTTAAATTCTAATGATGTTCCGGTTACTTCTATGAAATGGAGCTCATCTGGTAAAAGAGTGGTAATGGGCTGTGAAAATGGCAGCATTCGTTTGCAGAATCTCGAGAAACCTTTCGACCTTAAATCTATGACTTCATGTTGGCAATATTCAGTGCATGACAATAACTATGGATCTATCACATCGCTATGTGTTAGTTATGATGAAAAGTAAGTCATTTTGCATTTTATTGGGTTGTTGGTGAATTAGGATATTCACGATTGTTGAAAGGACCCCGGGCATGCTTTAATAGCAACAATAGCAATGTATTAAAAGTGTTTTAGGGAAATTTGTTGACAAAAAGAAATTGGACCCTTATGAGTAAAATATAAATTGAAAATAAAATTGGATAATAATAGAAAATAATGGAATAAGAAATGTATTATTTCCAATTTGAAAATCCTCAAATATATGTAGAGGCCGGTTCCAAATAAGAAGCAGTGTGTACTGTTTATTCACTGATATTCACTGTAAAATAAAAATAATTGTTGTGATTCATTTTATTCTCTGACTGAAAACAAACTAAAATGTATTTCACAAAATATCGAAAACGGTAACATCTCGAAAAAAGTAAATTTGTTTGCTGAATTGGGGATTCCTGTTACGATGTACAAAATCGCGTTAGAAGAAAAATTTCCGCATTCTTTTAACCGCGTTACAAGAGTGACGCATTATAGGAGGGTTTACTGTACTTTCAAATTATCCAAATTATTAGCCAAAATTTAACCAACATATTTATAATAAAATTAAACAATCATTATATAAAAATTTATTTCACAGTTATACACAAGTTATGGTATATTTCTAACTCACAAGTCCCTCTCTAACTATTTTATGTTACCCACATATAAATCACTACAATTAATTATATAATAAAAATAATTTCTGAAAACATAAAAGGAATAAAAATTTCATGTCAAATAAAACTAAGGCAAAAATGAGTGAATACTTAGTAAAATACAAATATAGCATATACGCAGTTGATTAGGTAATTAGTAGAGAACATTTACCGTTACAATTAAGACAATAAAAAAATTGACAAATGCACTTTTAACAATGTTTGGTTCAACATATTCATATGAACAACTGTTTTCATCAATGAATTTTATAAAATCTGAGGAAAGTAACAAACTCGGCAAAGGACAACCTAATGAACACTAATTATGAACCCAAAATACAAAGATTAACTGAAAATAAACAACAAATTTTGATTTTTTTAAAAGTGATATTCAATGTCATTTCTAATTAATTTAGATTAATTTCGAGATTGTTTGGCCGTTATCGGTACCATATAAGAAACTATATCCAACCCGGTATCAAATCCAGTAACTTTGTGAACAGAACCTAGAATCTGATAACTCCATCAGGCCGGTTCAGATATCACGATTTTTGTAACGCTTTTATCAAATATATTATACATTTGATAAGAACTGTACAAAAACTGTGACCCGCCTGAAGAGAACTTTCAAGAACTCCACACGTATCTATAATTTTATACTTACTCACAATTTGTCTGAATTCGTTAAGAACAAATTTCTGTTTACCATTAAAATTTATTGATAAGCACAATTAATATCTAGTCTCCTCTTTATTGATTGCTACTACACAGTTGATTCACCAATTTGGAAGTTCCCGGTGTTTATTACAACGCTTCGTGAAGAATAGAGCGTCTGAAAGTCAGGGTTTGTGATATCCCAGCAAGTATTTCTATTTGAAAGATCTCGGTTCAATTAAATCGATTGATTTCTTTTAATTTGATTTTAATTTACAATTAAAATTGACAAATTCAATATCAATTTGAATCAATAATTTTGCCAATATGAATTTTCATTAAATAATATTTCCTTGTCAATTATCGTTATTATCATTGTGGATCAATTTATGATCTTCGATATGATCGTCATCATTTATGTTGATATCTTGTTATGGGTGTTATTTTTTAATGTGGTATTCGATGCGATTTCTAAAAATATGTATCTGAAAGAACATTACAAAGTATTTCTGTTAACTTTTTCTGTTTTTGATATGTTAGATTGCATAAATTTTTGATTTGATGGACATAGGAAATTCAAAATTCTATAATAACTTTTAATTTTATCGACAACATGATATTCTAATTCCAATATTTTCAGAAAATCAATTTTTTTTATTGACATGCATAATTTGCCCAGTTTCATCAAGTATTTCTCTCAAAACTATAATACTAAAAAAATAGGGAATATTAATTAAAAATTATTTTTAATAAAAATTAACTTAATGATTTGAATTTTTGCCTAATAGTCATAGTAACGATAACTAAATTTAGGAAGCATGTGGTTTTAAATGTACATTTAATTTAATTGTATTTTAATTATAGTTAATTATAGATTCTTAATTTCTGTGGGAAACGATGGGAATTTCTTTGTGTATGAAATAATGGATGAAAACCTTCAAGAAAAAGAAATAGAAGAGTACAGAGCACGATTACCGTCAGCAAAAGTAAACTTTAATACTATATCAAATTTACTATTTATATATATATATATATATATATATATTATAAGAATTTTTTTCAATTTCCACCACTGATTTCTTTTCAATTGACATTGAATTTATTAAAAAGCTTGACTATGAATCAGTAAATATGTCAGAAAACATCGATATATTTACTGATTCGATATATTTTACTGAGTCAAGCTTTCTAATAAATACAATGTCAAATGAAAAAAGTTCTTATAATATATAGGAAATATATATATAAATTTTTTACAGATTATTACAAACATTTATAGTGAATTCATTGATGAATTATTATGTTTCAGTAATTCTTTAGAAAAGTGATTGATAAAGTTTTATATTTATTTCAACTCATAACTTGGAACTTCATGATGGTAGAAATAAATAAAAATCTTGTCAAGTCTTTTTGATTTGATATCCTATGAATTCTCTTGTGTGAATTAGCTCATTATTTTCATTTTATTTATTTTTGTTCACTATTTGCAATATACAAAATAATAACCGTGATTATCCCAAATATGTAGATACTCTAAGTTTCCTTGTACTAATCTCATTTGGGAATTTCCACTCATTTGACTATTGTTTACTGTCTGAAAGATAGAATTAAGCATTTTATCAACTATGACTAGTTTTGTAGAAATTAGTTGAAAGATTGCCTAAATTGTCTAGATGTACATCATGTAAATCTTCTAATAAATTTGTTCATTACATTAAAAACTGATCAAGTTTTATAGTGACATTTTCTAGACCGTCGATTCGAAGCGACAAATAGATGATATTGAAGATCCAAATGCGTACAGTATTGAAGAACACAAGCAAAAATCCGAATATGACAGAAAAGTTCGATTAGCTCAAGAGAAAAAAGCTTCTACTCTCAAAAAAATCGGTGAACTACAAAAGCAATTTAAAAATCTGAAAGATCAAAACGATAAACTGCCTGAACGTATTCGAATTTCAGCAAATGTTCGTTTATAAATTATTGCTGTCACAGTTTTTATTAATGGATCTACAGTCATTTGAACTTATTCCGAAACTCAAAGAAGATTTAATAAGGATTAAGGAGGAAAAGATTCAAGTGGTTCATAAACAAATGGCCTTCGATTCAGAGAAACATAGAATAGCGTTGGATAAATTAGAGAAACGGTTAGCCAAAAATTTGGAAAATTTCTATTTCTATTGGTGACACTTTAGATTCCGTGAACCCCTGGAGTGTGATTTAATAGTAATTCACGCTATAGAGAGTGAACACACTGTGTCAACCATAAAAGGTTGCAATCTATCTGAGGAATATTTCCAAATTCTTTCTGATTTGGAGCGCATTAGACAGGATATTATAAATAAGGATATGAGTAAAGAAACTACATTAACTGATAAAGGTAATTACTTGACAATATTCGTTTGAAAAATCCATTTAACAAACCATATAACATTTTCAAAAATTAAAATAAACAAACAACATTGAGATAAATTATATAAATTGTATAATATGAAAAACTAAAAGTTAAGAAAATACAATATTGTCTAAAGAAAGATAAAAACTTAGCAACCTCAATTATTCAATTTTTTTATTATAATTAATAAAATTTCACACGAAAACAAATTTTTTAATTATTCATTATAAAAAAAAACTTCACTATCAGTCCTTCAGCACCTGTAACAAATACCATACATTTATAAAAACAGTAAATAATAAAGTGCACAGTTTCACTGAAATAATTACCACGAGTTTAACTCGTTATTGTTTGTTTCATCAAGGGTACATGTGAATTGTTTTTACTACTAATTGTTTTCATATTTACGGCTGTTAAATAATTTTGAACTTTATTGAATAATTCAGTAGCCGTACAATTATCCTGTTGACTTTGGTGAGTTATTTTTCTCGAAGTAATCTTGTTTCTGCGACAAACATTTCGAAGCAATTTGCTGCTGCAATGAAATAACCCATTTTCTGGTGAGTCTGGAATGTTTTCTGAAATTTCTTTTGCCTGTCTTCGAAGCTCATTATAATTAACAACAAGTTTTTGGATCGCTGTTTTCTAAACCAGTTCACTAAAAGATTTTCAATTTCACGAAATTTTGGCTTAGAACCTCCACCCAAAACTCTACTCTTGTTTCTTTTATTTATTAATCCAAGAAAATCATTCTCCAGACGTACCCATTTCCTGATTTGATATCTTTGGTAACCAGTGTCTTTCTAAAAAATGTAATGACTCTCCATTCTTTACTCGCGATAAAATTTGCAACTTGCGTTCTATTGTGATATTCTTCCTTTTTGATGACATGGCTGTATTAAAATAAAATGTTAAATAAAAAAAGAAAATAGGCCAAAAATATTAATCTAATATATTTTTAAACTTTTTCGATTTTTTTTAATTGAGATCAGATTTTAGATTTTTTTTTGTTTAGTTGTCAAATGAGAATTTGTTTATAATATTTGTTTATAATATTCAAAAATCGTTATATTTTCGGCCTTGTCAAAATGATGTTTAACAAATATAAATGGATTTATTAATATATGAAGTTTCACACCATTTTCATAATGGTTTTAGTAGTAGATAGAATAAAACTAGCATGAAACATAAATCCAATATGAAGTTCGAAATTAATTTCCAAAAAAAAATCCAACTACTGTATCCGGGGTACTGCTTTTGGGCAAATGTTGCTATTATCCGGGGTACTATATTCAGAACTTTACGGTAGTTTATATTTTTACATATTATAAATTTAGAATTTTAGAATTTTTAAAGACTTAAATATTGAAATGTAAAATTAGGTAATCAAAAATAATTAAAATATTAAAATATTAAGCCACGGTGTTGTAGACTCATAAATCGACAAATATAAAATAACGAACAAATAAACTAATATTTTTTATTTATTAATAAATTTATCAATTTTAGTTGTTTATTGCAACAAAAATAATTAATCTAATTAATCATGTTTGCGTTAAATTTTCAGTTCCGTCTACCTCAGGTGGTAAGTGCATATTTTCAACACCTTTATACATCCAACGATTATTTTTATACCTGCTCAATAAATATTTATTTCTATGTATTTTAGCACATTTTTCATAATATGTATTTTAGTTTTATGCGTTTTTATTTGGATACAAATGATCTATTAACCTCAAATTATTCATAAAATATTAAATTATTCATTTAATACATGCTCATATTTATGTTAGCTGTCTTTTAATGTAAACTGAGCTTCGTTAATTCCACAACTAAGTAAAATGAACTGTTTCCATTTTCTTTTTTTATTTTATTTAAATATTCATAAATATACCCTACAATATATAAAATCGGCAGACCTTTGCTCATCAAATTATTTTTTACCTCTATTTATTTTTAACTCCTTAATTTCTATAAATATCTGCAAAATATTTTCTAAGATATAATGGGTCCAGGGAGTTTTAAATGTTAGATAGTACAGAGTCGAACCTCACAGGTGCACCTTACGTAGACAATGTCTTAGTTAACAAGTGGTACGATACCATTTTATTTTTCTTGTATTAGTTGTAATATGTTATTATGTTGATTTGCATATTATTGTTATTATTATTATTATTATTATTATTATTATTATTATTATTATTATTATTATTATTATTATTATTATTATTATTATTATTATTATTATTATTATTATTATTATTATTATTATTATTATTATTATTAATTTTTATAATTATTTATATTATTATTAATATTATTACTAAATCGTTTACATTGTGAAATTTTATTAGTTCAAAATGTATTTGACGACGTTGATGAACCTGGTAAAATTGAAGATAGTTTCGCTAAATATAATCTAAAAGGTGCTCGAGGAATGAGAGTAGCAAGACAACTAAAGAAACTTGATGATAATCGACGAAAGCGATCATATAGAAAACTTCAGGTAGTAATATGTGGAAATTATTATTATTATTATTATTATTATTATTATTATTATTATTATTATTATTATTATTATTATTATTATTATTATTATTATTATTATTATTAATATTATTATTATTATTATTATTATAATTATTATTATTATTATTATATTATTATTATTATTATTATTATTATTATTATTATTATTATTATTATTATTATTATTATTATTATTATTATTATTATTATTATTATTATTATTATTATTATTATTATTATTATTATTACAATTATTATTTTAATAAATATCTTATTCCAGAAGTCAATAATTGTTTGCTTTATTATTAAAATTAAATAAAAATTCATTTTTCAGTGGGATACTCTTTACGCTGAAAAACCAATGGAGAACTTTGAAGATCCAAGAGATATTGCAGCAATCGAAGAAGCTAGAAATAAAATGGGCGATTTTAAATTGAAAAGTTCTGCTGATTATTTTGTCGAAGAAAAAGAACGACCGAATGCATTGAAGGCTCGTCAGGAATTAATAGCGATTGAAAATAAAGTATGAATTCTTAAAAAGAAATAATATGTGGTGAAACAAAAAATATTAAGATCTATCATACTAGATCAGAGTTCAATAGAAAAGTTTTGAAGTTACGAACTGAGAAACGTGAAATCATTGAAACCATCAATAAAACCAACAAACAAATTGAGTTATGCAACACTATTGATAAAGATAAAAAGCGATCACTGTTACCGAATATTACAATATATCCCGATGAAAATCCAGAAAAGTGAGTATAAATAGTTATTAAAGTAATTAAGATGAAAATGGTAAATATAAACAAGATTCAGATGGGCTGGTTTTGATCCCTTTAAAGTTTTATGAGCATTTTTATGGAGTTGTAGACCTTTTTTAAACTTTACAGTGTAGTTTATGTATATATACCAATTCATTTGTATAATTATTTCTTTAATTAAAACACTCTTGGAGTCAGATCAATAATGTTACTATATGTTATGTGGATTTCAGTAATGATATATGGAATATACCAAAACTATACCAAACTCTACCAAAAACAGAGAGGAAAATATTTTTTTCGAACCTGAGATGCGAAAGAATGTTGATAACAAATAGTTTACTCTTAGAAATATGAAACTGATATTCACCTTTGGTCTTACATCTAAGGGATTTAATAATCCATGTTGTCTCCTTTTGCTGCCTCACGTGTAGAAATTCTGCGGGTTTTACTTTCATAGATTTTACACGACAAATCACGGTTAATGTCATTGTCCTAACCTTCCTAGATTCAGTTGAAAAGTACTTATTAGGGGCTGTTTCTACTGTTCTTTAATGTACTTTCCAACGGCTTACTCCAAAATAGTCAAATGTACTCAATCGGATTAAAATCCTTGGAGTTTGGATGTCACTTTTGGTTGTTTTCCCAATGCACCATCAGATCATCAATGACACCGGGTGCTTTAGTGGCTTATTAAAAGCAAAACTATGCCTATTTTCGCTCGACTTTCTCCTCAACAGACTGGATAGACTTGCATATTAGTCATGCCTATGTCATTAATAATTAACGTATATTAATAATATCGTACATTAATAATTATAATCATAATTGTTGCATAAATCTATTTCATATTGTTAGGAAATTTGAATACACGAAAGAAACATTAATTGAATTTAAAAAGAACTGGAAGAAAGAAAGAAAGCTGCTCTTCAAGGAGATGAGAGTTCAAAAACGGCTTTTGCTACTTTCAATAAACAAGTGAAAACCTAATAAAAAGTTATTAAAATAATTGAAATACTTCAGAGCAATGTTGAATCGGGATTAAAACCGACAAAAATATTTCGACCCCATATGCCCCAACAAGTGACTCTTGCTGAAGATCCGACACTGGTATTAGATGAAGATTTGACTTCTACTACAGCCTACTCAGATCTCCAACGAGAACGGCAACTTATTAACGACATGAAAACCATTCATTTAACTGAAACGATGATTAATGAAACTTTAAAACAAATGAGAATATTCGACACGAAACTGAAATTGCTTCGACACGAAAAATATGCAATCGGACTGACACTTCGTCGTGCAATTTTGCGTCAATTGACTGTATTTGAAGAATACAGATTATTGAAAATGTATGAAAAATCAGAAAGAAATCTCATTGAAAAAACTGAAGAAAAATCAGCCTGAGAAACTTGATATTGTTAACAAAGTAAATTTCGATGTTTCAGCGTTTTAAAAATTATATTTTATTTTATTTAATTATTTTAATTTGCTTAAACATTAATTTATCTATATTTTTTAATGTAATAATAATTTAGGAATCGATATATTTATTAATATTAATATTAATATTATTATTATTATTAATATTATTATTATTATTTTACCTTTGAACAAAAGATATATAAACAAGTTAAAGGCCCCCTATGGGTTCTAGCATATCAGGATTGTTAACAATCATCTTTATGGATAACATCGAACAACAAACACTGAGGACCTTACAATCCATCGGTTTCTATATAAGATATGTAGATGAAGTCTTTATCACGACCAAGAGCAGAGAAGAAGCCGAAAAAATATTTCATATATTTAATGCGGTTCACCGAGATATTAAGTTTCAAATCAAATATCCGGGAGGAGATGGATTCCTTAATCTACTGGACTTAAAAATTAAAATTTAAGTAGATACTCTAACACATGGATTCTACAAGAAGACAGCTCACAAAGAAATATTTATGCACCAAAGACCAGCGCTTCCATACTTACAGAAAGTAAATGTCATAAAAAACGAGAAACAAAGGATAGCCAATCGATGTACTGAAGAAAATGAGAATTATAAACAGGAACTAAACTTATAAAGTCTTACACAGAAATGGATATCACAGTAAGGACATTGAAAGAATCAATTCAACCCCAAAATGATCTAGGGAGACAACATAAAAAAAGGAAAAATATATTTATCTGAATATTCCATCCAACAGTGACATACTCGACTTCAAGATCCTGAAAGAACTTAAACACACTGGCCTTTCAATTCGTAACACACAAATTTTGGACATTAAGAATAGCTCTGGCAAACAACACAAAAACAATTGCACAATGGAAACTGCCAGACACCGAAATATATGTGCTTCCGAAAAAACGCTGTCCATTGCATCACGTACAATATATGCAAAGAAATATACATTGGAAGTACGCTAATGACCTTGCACAAAAGAGTTAAAGAACATCTAGATACCTCTGAAATATCCTCGGTATACAGACATCTCCAACAATGTCAACCAAGGAAGGAAAGAAAAACTACTTCAATTAAAATCTTATCCAGTGGAAACATCCAAAAGGAAAATGCCAAATTTAAAGAGACAATTCTCATCATAAACAGATAACCAATAATAACACTAAAGAAGAGGTCAATGAAATTATCAATTTGATCAGTTGTTATTGACCTCGAGAATATTTTCTTTTAACACTAGATTTACGGGTAAAAATAGCCGTAAAAATAGGTATACTTAATTCGATATGCTAAATGAGGAAGTCGGTAAAGGAGAGTAATTAATATTTACCTATATTTCATGACGTATCTAAAAACCAACATATGTATTCAAAAAATAATAAATCAGTATTATATATATATATATATATATATATATATATATATATATATATATATATATATATATATATATATATATATATATATATATATATATATATATATATATATATATATATATATATATATATATATATATATATATATATATATATATATATATATGTAGCAATAGAATTTTAAATGAGTCAAATTGATTCAGTGCGTAAATCTAGTGTTTTATATAACAATTTAAAAATAATATAAAAAACTAGATGAAATTTTAAGGAAGTAAACTTTTAGAGATTATTAGGAATAAATATCAAAATATCAATATTTTTAAAAAATTTTAAATTGCATATGTAAATAGTTATTGGAAACTTTGTTTTTATAAATATTTATTAAAAGAAGTTTTAATGAGCTAATTATAGAAGCATTTTAAAACTTAAAATTTTTTTATTGTTTTGTTTTGAATTTTAGCGGAAATTTAATTTTAAAGAAATTTTTAAATTCTTCAAAAAAGTTTATTTTTTTAACAAATGAGAAGTAAGAAAAATGAAATCAAAGAGAAGATCAAAAAGCATTTGGAAATTGAAGCAACTAAATTTCAGGAAATTGAAATTACTATTTTTATAGTTGAAAATTCTTTCGTTTTATTAAATACACACTTCGAGGCAAAAGGCTTAAATTATTGTTTACTTGTTTAACATTATTATATATAAATAATTAAACATATACGGCTATGATTTAAACATTCTTTTCACGATATATTTCAACAGTTTCCTTGCCATCATCAGATAGGATATAATAACTATATAAATTAAGGATTTTTAAACAAATTAATTAATTAATTATTAATTATATCAAATTTTTTTTTTAATAAAAACATTTCATTCTTTTAATATTATTTTTAAATTTTTAACTTTTAGAATTTAATTTAATAATTTATTGATTATTTATGCACTTTTTTGTAATTTATATATTTTTCTTATTCTAATTATTATATTTGTCTGAGAACGGGTACTTATGCTGAATTATTATTATTATTTTTCTAGACCGCAATGCAACTGCTTTATGATGGGTACTTATACTACTCATGTAATAATTATGCATTACCTCATAGTCTTATTTTAATTTGGAAATAATTTTTGAAAATTGATTATAGAAAATAACAGGAATTTCTCCTTTTCGCTACTTGAACAAAGACACTTTAATATTTATACAAAACGTTGTAGATGAGATTAAAGAAAAAATTTAAAATTTTAGCTTAGGAATTGATTATAGTGAGTGCATAATGTTTTCTTCCAATTGTTTTTCGAGCTTTTTAAGGTCTGATTTCCAGTTACCTAAGTCTTTAATTCCTACATCAATGTTTATACTTGGTAGAAACAAGCATCGATAAACTAAAACAAAATAAAGCTACCTAGATACATTTTATTTTAGAACTTTGATATACTTTCCAATTTAGGTTGGTATTTCTATATAAGGCTAACTAATTATTGGGTATACCACGTAGATTTTTAATATACACTCACAATGTGATGATACAGCAAATTTAATTGATTGGATTTTTATACGTTTTAGGTTGCTGAACTTCAATTGAAGTTGGACATTAAAAAAAAAGATATTGATCGTTTGATTGAACGTGATCGAATCAATTGGGAAAAATTCAAAGAAAGTTTGGGAGAAAATAATAAATTTGCTGAATATTTAAATAAAGTTTATAAGAAAAAAATCAAGCGCAGGAAAAAGGAAGCCGAAGGAGGTAATTCAAAATATTTCTATATTTTTATCAAAAATTATGAAAAATCTTTGGAAAAATAATTAATTAATTAATATTAATTAAAAAAATAAAATTATTAATAGCTCTTGGATAGTGATTTTTGAATAAAATTTTATTAATTAACTTATTACAGTGAACAAATCATCGAAAGGAAATGAAACAAGAAAAAATATAAATTTTTACAGTCAGTAATTTTATAATTTTGCTTCAATTTGTTTCGTGGCTTTTATTTCCATTATTCTTATATATTATGCACTGGAATAATTGATTTTCCACATATTTGTAATTTTTTTTACTATTTTTTAGATTTATTCGAATTTATTTATTTTTCAATTTAACAAAAAAAACATTTTGTGATAAGACTGTGTG
The DNA here is from genome assembly GCA_959609185.1 of Schmidtea polychroa. Classification (NCBI taxonomy): domain Eukaryota; kingdom Metazoa; phylum Platyhelminthes; order Tricladida; family Dugesiidae; genus Schmidtea; species Schmidtea polychroa. The sequence goes on from CAUHTR010007816.1 coordinate 61,592, forward strand.
TAATATGTCTGTATTTTAACAACAGATATTATATTCACAAAAAAAAATAATACAAGAAAATCACATTAAAGACAAAGAAAATTTTCAATAATATTTGAAATCTTAAAAGTTAATTTTTATTTCCACCTGAAATACTTGCAGCAAAATTTTCATATTGTGTGTCATATGATGTCAACGCTATACGCAAGCATGTAGTTAAATTATCATTCATCAAACGTGAACGATGTTTTATTTTTAGTGCAGTTTATACTAGTGACTAGATTAAAACTGATTTAAACGCTANCAAATATAAAGTAAAACAAAGAATAAATGAGAAAATTTTAATTTAACAAAGACGTGGTTGTTCCCACATCTTCTATGAAACATGATATTAACAGCAATATTAATAGTACCATTCTGCAATTTTTCATCTTTCTTGCACTGCATCAATTTCTGGATTATACCAGTACGCTGATTAAGTGTCAGTAGCTTTGATTAGGAACTTCTTCATTTCATTTCAACACCATATTGATAAAAATTCGTCATCTTGTTAAAACAGCGAGTGTCACTTAATTTGTCTAAAGAATTATTTTTTGATATGCACCAAACTATTTGCACGACATTTGTTTATTAGTTGCATATTAACCACTTGTTTAGAAATTTAAAAAAACATCAAAATAATATTACTTTCGTTAATCCCACTTTTCTTTCTTAATATATATCACATTTTCGGACAGAGAGTATTATATAATTTTTAATAATTAATCATATTAACCGTCTGCGAACGGAATTAATTTTAATAAGTAGTATATATTTTAGCATAATTTTTTAGTATACGAATGCTCGATATCGTGGTATGATTTTTTTTAAATTTTGGCCAGCACAGCTGGCTATTATACTTTGTAGAACATATGGAACAAAATTCGTGACCAGCAGTGCTGGCCTACCATCCGCAAACGGTTAATTTGAAGTTATTATATCAATATATGCAGGAATGAGAAGGGGTATTTAGTATGGTTAATTAAGAAATAGACTTCTAAAGGATACTCATAAAAGAATTTATTTTCATAATAACTCATCTAAATAGTGGTTGTAGAATTAGCTTAGACAAAGTCAGTAATTTTATTCGAAATTACATTAAAGTAGGCAAAAATATTTGAAACCATGTTGCATTTTAGTTGTTGTGTAATTATGTCATGAGCAGAGAATGATTACAGTCGGTGTCGTTCGAGTTAACTGATTACAAGTGATTCATCTAAAAGTGAATAAATCTGTGACTAGTTGCATAATATATCATAGTGATAAACGACTATAAAAGTGTTTCATTTTTTTATTATTCACTACAACTGTTGTCTTTTAATTTATACTTATTTTTTCGTTTTATATATTGTTATAATGGTATTAATATTACGGTTTCTATCTAAACTCCAGCTATTTAAAACACCAATTAATAATTATGATATTTGAAAACAGTAAAATTAATTTATATATATTTTTTATATTTATGCTCAGCAAAGATTTAATTCATTCATTCATCATAACATACTGGTTTCATATTTATTAATAAAATACTGCGACACTATTGTGTAACAGTGTTGAACGATGAAACTATTATGTAATAGTTTTCGTCGATAAATTACGTTGAGGTAATTTAGACTGCAATATAAATGTCTGTTTTTAATAAATATTGTGCGTCTCGTTTTATAGTTATTATTCAACAAGCTATAGCGGTGATGGATTTTCAAAAATTTATAAAGCCCAATGATGGAATAGGTGAATTCTCCAAATGGTTGATGAAATTCAAATTGGTGGCTACTCATCAGAAAATAGAAGATATAATCCTCGTGCTACCGTTGCTGTTAGAGGGGCCTGTTTTCTTGGTCTACTATCATCTGACGGAATAAGATAAGCGTTGTTGCAACACAATCGAAAGGGCGCTGCTAGACACTTTCTCAATGGACGGTTTTCAGGCCTATAACAAATTTCGAACCAGGTCATGGAACGGGGAGCCGGTGGACGTTTTCCTCGCAGATCTAAGGCAATTGGCCACACTGGCTGGTATCAAAGAAGATAATCTGCTGAAGAAGAGCATTAGTTACAGGTTTGCCATCACCAGTATCCCAACAGATGCGAGCCTCGGCAAAAATTCACGAAATGAATCTTACAGAAATAGTTCGCCAAGCTCGTGCTCTGTTATCAGAACATTCCGAGTCAGCCGGACTGGTCGCGTCAAAGACATCGCCTAACAATACCAGAATGGAAAGTAGACTCTGTTTCGGCTGTGGGAGACCGGGCCACTACGTGAACAAATGTCCTACCATTGTAAATTAAAAAGAAATAATTTAAAATCGGCATTCTTGTTACAATATTTTTTCTATGTTTAAGGCATCGCAGATAAGCTGAAATTTGTGCTGGTAATTTCTATTTAGATGTAAAATGCATGGAATATTAAAAATATTTTCTATTCAAAAATCTAATTTCTGTTGAAAAACTTACAGAAAATATATTTTACTTTTCATTCAACCCAATTACTCCCATGGAGAAAACGAACTTTAAAATACTCTTTACGCAAAATAAAATGAACTTCTTGAGCAATATATGATTGAAGTGATATATGATCGTAAGTTGATATAAGAATTGTATAATATATAATCATCCGGTTTTCAATTAATATATTTATATGTGCACTTTATGCGCTGTACTCAACCGCTGTAATTTTGAATTAATGTAAGTTATTCCTAATAGAAGCAGAAGACTCTGATGAATCTTCCGAATCTGATGACTCTGATTTGGATGATGAAGAAGGAGAAAGTGATGAAGAAGCAGTCGTTTATGATCTCGACATGTGTCCACCAGGATGTAGTCAAGAACTTTATGATTCGACATGTCAACTGAGAGAACTTCATCTAGACATAGAAGAGGAAATGACTGAAGAGAAAAAGGTTTTTGAAGCCCTCAAGAAAGAGCAAGAAAATCTCAATAAAAAGACAAAAGTAGTCGAATCCGCTCTTCTTCAGGCTAAAAAAGAATTAGAAGCTTTTCAAGTAATTATTAAACTTATTTAAAGGAATCCAGTATAATTGAAATGTTATAGCTAGAGAAGCAACAAAAATTAAATCAGTTAAAAACAATAGTCATTTTGAAATTGCACCAGATTCTTCTCCATGAAAATGGTGTCCTACCATCGAATATCGATGCCGCCTTGATATTTGAAGCATCAAATTATAAAGATCTCAAATTACGAATAGAAAAACTGCAAGATGAAGAAAGAAAACAACTCAATCATGGAAAACAAGTCAAATTGAGACATGTTAAACTCCAACAAAATCGAAAACTGTTTCAAGTATCTTTGGATTATTTCTTTTCTAAATTTATCCTTTAAACAACTATTTCAGCGGAAAATATCCGAATTCCAATTGGAATGCGACGAAATGATGAAAACGAAATTCGGAAAGCTCGACAATTTAGAGAAGATCGAGCAAGTTATGATTAATCCTAAAATCGAGGAGTTATTCTTTAAGATGCTCGATTTACAAGATGGAATGTATTGTGAACAATCAGAATGGGAGGTGAGAAATTTATTACAATCGAAACCCGATAAACAGCACTTTTTATATATTTTTTATTTGATGACATTGAAACAATTTGTGCTAATACATGGCGGATAAATTCTACATACAGACAGGTATGCTTCGTTTTACGGCGCTTCGCTCTTACAGCAATCATGCGCTGTCTACAAAAGGTTAAAAGTATTATGTAGACCTACAGCATACAGTTGTGAAATGATTTGAATCAATTGACAATAATTTTGAGAGAAGTTCGAAAGTTGGCGAAACGACATCGCATGCTACACTGAAATTCTTCGAGAGAGAAAGAGATGCTAAATGAAGCAAACGTCATTGACATCTTATTTTAAGCCAGTGCCGCAAATTCCAACACCTTCAAATCATATCATTCAACAGCCATTAACCCTTCATAACGTATTTTATTTTTAAATTGAAACTGTTATTTTTAGCCTAGCGCTATTGCGCAAATAATAAATTATAGTGTAAACAAGTTTTAAGGTGTTTATATGTTGTTGCGAGTGGTCTGGATCAATACCCACCGTATTACCGAGGTATACCTGTATGTAGATGTGTGTAAAAAGTAACTGCGGCATTTTGAAATCGAATATTTTTTAACAGAGCAATACTTATTAATTAAATTTAATATTTTCAGCGGAATATCTATATCAACATTAATGCAAATATGTCATCAATGATAAAAAGAATTCATGACATTTTCAGCTGGCCTCAGCATCAGTAAAATCTTATGAATCTTGGAAATTCTTTTTTTTGCTTTTCTTGCATATATTTTTAAGTTTTCAGATGTCTCCAAAGAAAAAAGTCGATCGGTGATAAATAAGATTAACTCGCACCCAAAAAAAATTCCCTTTCTTGACCCGTAAGATAAACATGATCTTCATCTTTTCGGATAATGATTTTTCAGCTTATTTAGCGACCAATCGACTGGTTTGAAGAAAACTTTAGGCATATCTAAATAGTTTTTACCATTCAAATATTCACTTTCAGATAGAATTGAGATTGAAGGATAATTTCATTAATAAGCATTATTTACCAAGATTTCACATCACACTCATTCCTCTCTTAAAGAAAATTCTTTTTACGAAATTCCGCTAACGTAATTTCAAAATTAAACCATAGTCTCTGTTTACGTAAAAAAAATTCTATTTACGAATGTTTTTTACATACATATTTTACCTTTGTGAAATTATTTCGATTTTGAAATTTCGATTTACGAAAAACTTTTCGTGAACGTATTAATTCCGTTAAGTGAGAGATAGGTGAATTTTACACAGTGGCGAACTTTAAAATTTGGGCCCCACGCGCTAATGTAAAATATTTCCACTTAAATTTTTCGGTTATAGTTTAATACATAGTTATTCACAGCAGCCGCTATTCAATGATAGTTTTATGTTTGTAGGCAAGTATAACTGTGGGGAAAAATGTTTCAGAAAATTATTGTAAATATTTCTTTAGTAATAATTTTGGGCCCCCTATAGCTGGTGGGCCTCCGCAACGCAGGGTCCTGCGTCCACTAGTTACGCCACTGATTTTACAATTTCGATTACTATAGGAAATGGAAGTAGTTATAATTTATTTCATTAATATAAATTCATTTTTGACAGTGAATACGAAATTAAAATATTTTTCCTCATAAAAGATAAATTTTGTGATCATGTAAAATCATTGTTATTTTTAACATTTTAAACGAGCAATAAACCATATTTGCCTTTTTCTCCGTAGTTTTAAAATATTTCAATGTATTATAAAAGCCAGTTTAGTTGGTTACATTTTCCTGAATAATTTGAATAATAATTGCATCTTGAATTTTTTCAAATATTACTAACATTTCTTACAGGATCGTATTCGTGATGCCCAAGAAAAATGCATAGAAGAAATTAAATTTAACACGTGCACATTGGATCATATACTGAATTTATTTAACGAAAAAGAACTCTTAGAAGATAAATTAAATTCGAAACAAAAGGATCTGGTTAGTATAATAATAATAATAATAATAATAATAATAATAATAATAATAATAATAATAATAATAATAATAATAATAATAATAATAATAATAATAATAATAATAATAATAATAATAATAATAATAATAATAATAATAATAATAATAAACAAGGGCGGGGAATTTCAATTGACTGGACCTGCTGCCGAGGAAGAAATTGCTAAATTGAATCAATTGGTTCATATCCAAGCTCAAGAACTAGACGCATTGAAGGAAGAAATTGGAATGTTATCTAGAAAAGGTGGACATATTCTTCCGCCGATGAGTCAAAATAATTTTAGCAACCGAGGCACAATTCAGGAATTAGATTTCAATCATATGAGACACTCAAGTCTAGGACAAGATGGTTTTCAAGATAACCTAGCTGCATTGGAAGAAGTTACTCAGTGACGATTTGAAAGTAATCTATTGTAAATGACTGAGTCGCAGTTTTTGTGATTTATCATAAATAAATAAGAGTTTTAGTTAACTTCATTTCTCATTTATACTCACCTATTTTTGGTTTTGAAATTGATTTCCGTAGGAAACAGATTAACACGTGTTCCTTATATTATAAGCAACAAGACCCAATACAATAAGTTTATTTGTCTGTAATATGTCAGCTAATGTTGAATCTCTCAACTTTTACAAATATTTACAATTTCAACTCTAATCTACTCTTTATAATCCTTATTTTGGTTTATGGTGAAGTTACCCATTTAATACACTGGAAGAATTGAATGTAATGGAAACTGCTTAATAAGCACACCTCCATAAAAGTGAGCCCTCTGTAATGGCTCCATTTCCATGAACCAATAAGCACAAAAGCATTGAAAGGAACCTATGTTCTAGCGCCAATATGAGTGGAAAGGTTTTTACTTCAAACTATGTTGTTATGCAGACATCCAGCCAGATAGCCAGACACACCGCTATCCATTTGCCTTGTTATTTATTCGATCAAGTATATATTCAGTTATTCCGGCTGAATCCTCGAGGCAATCAAGGCTGTTTATTAAATTCCAGTTATATTCGATGCCTATATTTCTATCCTCGATTGAATCCAAAAATTTAACAATATTCGAATAACATTGGTGTATTAAAATCAAATCTTGGTATATTCCTTACTTAAAACACGCTTCCTTCGCTCTTTCATATAAAATTCCATCATTCTTTACCAGAGTAATTAAAGCATGTACACTGTTTAAATTTTCAAATTAAAGAAACACGGCTTTAAGCCAACTACTCCACCTTGTAACTATCACATCTGGAATTCTTCCTATTTGTTTAAAAATCTCTTAGTTCGAATAGTTTTTACATGTAATGGCCTTCATTGATGAAATTAATTTGTCGACGTTTGGAAAGTAACATTTTATACGAGATGCACAATTATGCCCTAGGTGTGCAAGATAATTTACGTAAAACAAATTTTCGAATACTTTTTTCAAACAACAGGCCGCTTTTCGTATATAAGTAGCATAATCTCCTATTAACAAAATAAAATCGGAATTTGAAACGCCCAATTCTTCAATTGTGTTCATTACAATATTTGAAACTGTTACAGAATTCACTTCTCTTTTTAAATCAATACAATTAATTGCTTTTATATTTTTCGGGGAATCAATTATACCACCTAATATTTAACTCCATTTATTTCCATTTCGTCAATTATTGAAAATATTTTTTGAGCTCGAAAATATTCACATGATCCCTTCTTTAAATGTAACGTACATATTAAAACAAAATATCCTCTTATTGAAGTTTCAAATGGAAGTGGAAAGTTTACATATCTGAAAAGACCACTGAATTTTTGTTTCTTACCTTTTTTAGTCGGATATGCGTGGATACCAATGCCTTTGTCAACATATCAATAAATTCGTTAGCAGGTCGTTATATAAACTCTTGTTTTTTACCATTGGAATTCGTCATGCTCAGCAATAATGATTAATGTTTAGCGGAATTTCTGTGGTTTACAACTGTTGATTTGCGGGATGGGTCCACTTGGCAATTGCACAAGATGCAATATATCATATTGTTTGGCGAGATAATAAATTCTTCACTGAATTGTGAAACATATTTTCATGCTTTGTTCACTTCTGTTTTTTTTGACAGGGATCTAAAATTAAAAATTTTTCAATATAAACATTAAAAGACATTGATAAATATATTTGGGTAAAACGATAAATTAATTTTTATCTATTTAATCAAAATTCATTTTATGATTATTTCGGGTTGGAATATTTTTTTCCACTGATTGAAAGACGATCAACTATAATTGAACAAAAAGAAAAACATGATGTTAGTTTTAAAATTTCAATATAAATAAATAAAAAATAATAAATGTTTAATAATATAATGATAAAAGAAGTAGTCTACAGTTCCTTCAACAACATGGAATTGTGCATAACCTGCGTCGTTGTTCAAACAATCATATCATGACTTTGTCGCTGAACAGATAGTCAGGATCGTTGGAGATGTCGTCAGAGTTCATGTCTGCAAGATATACCTGTTGAAATTTTCAAGTCATCTGTCATAAACTGGAATGACTATCTTCGAGAGGTGTGTGCCGATACATTGATCAATAATCCCAATGTCATAGATGGACAACCGTTGAAATAGAAGAAAGTTTGTTTAATCGTCGTAAAAACGGTATTGGTCGAGTATTACCGTAACAGTGGGTATTTTTGGGGTATATGTCGACAATATATATTTACTGTCCAAGACAGAAAAGCAGCCACTCTTCTTCCGATAATATCTAAGGACATATTGCCAAGAACTACAGTTATATCAAATCAATGCCGTCACTGCAATTGCTAGAGGCGGATTCCGTCATCAGACTGGAAAACCACTCTATATTTTGTTTGATTCTAACACTGAAGCAAATACTCAAAGAATTGAACGTTCGTGGAAGGCAGCAAAAGAACGGAACAAACGTCAAAATGGAACACACAGAAACATTTTGGATTCGTGACGTACACATACAACAGTTCAGAAATTGGATGTATTTGATGCGATTCTCGCAGATATTGTGGTTTTTTGGCCACCTGCTTAAACTGGCATGGTTTTATGTAGTTTTATATTAGAATAAATGATTTTGCATTCATTTCTGTAAAAAAAAATAATTGATGTGAATTAACAGACAAGTACAGATTTCACCATGAACAAATAGATAAAAGTGAACATTTCAAGTTTTATTGGTTTATCAAAATTAAAAGCTGATTTTTCTCAAGAGGCCCCAAAATTTCGGCTGCTTAAGTGCCTCCACAATGTTTAATGTGACACTGCCTAAATCTGTAACTATTTTGTCAGCATATAAAAGGCTTTCAATTAAAACAAATAACTTTCAACTCTCCCGTTGTATCTAAAGATATTTATTGAGTGCGATGTTGAAATGTATATTTTCATTGTATACAATGGCTTCGAAATATTCCGATGAAAATCCAAGATTTACACTAGACAAATATCCGTTTTCCTTATTATTGGACATGTTTCGCTTATATATAATTAATGTGGGAAAAATTGAACACAAAATTAAACATAAATAGTCATATAAATTGTTGCAATTCACATTTAAAATCTCAACAAAAAAGAATCAAATGATCACGATCACAAATGCATTTATTCTGGCGCCGTCAAATGAGCAAATGTGGCAATAGCTTGAGAACCAAGGTTTACCTTGTTGTTAAATAGGTTCACGACAAATTAACAAGATTGCTCCTATAAATCCCAAGATATTACAATCCTTTCATGTAATAAATAGCTGTCCACAGTTGGTTAGCATATTTAAAATCACATGATACCAAAATTAGATTAACCAAGAATTATTTATTATCATTCTTAAAGTTCATTAGTAATTGCAATTAACGTTAGATATAACAAAACAATTCAAAAATAAACAAAAAAAAATTTATTTAAATAAATAATTAAAGTCTAATTAGAAAATTTTGATCATTCATCTTTATTGGCCGATTTGGATTAAATCAACTTTATGTTTTAGTTCATTGAAAATATTTGAAATATACCTTTAAAATATTTCGATTAATTGAATTTTATTACTATAATTAGAAATTTCAAATAGGTCACATTGCATTAATAAGGATTTAAAGCTTAAAATTAATATTGATATATTTAAACAATGAATAAACAATGAATAAGTAACCAATTAATAAAACTGAATATAATAAAATATTTACTTAAAGTATTAATAAAACATAATCTGTATTATATTAAATCTTATATCAAACAAAGAATTCATTTATATAATAAGTAACTACAAGTTTCTGTTTTGTAATAACAAATAATTTTTATAAACTATATCAATGAAAAAAAAATTTCAAAATATCTATAATTTTTTTTAGAATAATTTTATACTACAATCTATTAACAGTGGCGTAACCAGGGTCATAATGCAGCCCGGGCAGCTGCTCAACACAAAAATATTCATAATTTAAAAAAAAACAATATTCATAATTATTTTAGATGGTATTTTTTACATTCTAAAGTAGAGACTAGTATTTTTGATTTACTATCTTTTGAATATCAAAACTAATACCTAATATCAATTGTTTCGAGATAATTATCAGCTATTTTAATAATTTGATATTGCCTATAAATTCCCAATTTTGTGACTATTGTGAGTGTTTTAATGGGCTTAGTCTAGTCAGTGACTATAATATAGTCACTGATTAGTGACTAGGCTATGACAACAGTCACATTAGTCACGAAACTAAATCAAAATCACTGACTATTATATATTATAGCAATCAACATTTTATTTCTACAAAATAATGACATTAGCATTAAAAACTTAACAATTGGTACCTATTCAGACTGTCTGACATGTAATCAAATCTTCAGTTAAACCAGTTCTAACATAATAATTTACTCAGTTCCAAGTTTCCAACATGTAACTTAAGTAGGCTAATGTAAAGACTAATAAGAGGCATCTACCAAATAACGGCTAATATTCAATAACGTTGGTCAATTGAAGAATTATCAATTTATCATTCAAGACAATAAGCCTGTAATTAAGCCGACATTATGAAATACACCGTGCATTAATAATATTATTTGAAAATATGAATAGGATTATAAGATTAATGTGAATATTATCGATACAGTTAAAGCAATATGCGGTGTGTTTGATCACGACTGTGTTTGAATTTATCAACAACACTATCGAGGCTATCAAGCGGCAGCAAATCTCGTTCAATATAAATTAAAGCGAGAGACGTGAGGCGTTCGTGTCACATGGTGCTGCGCAAATAACTTTTCAAGCGCTTCAAGCACGAAAATGATCGTTCACAAGAAGCGGTTGAAACAAGCAACGACATACCTATTTGCAGTTATCTCATCAGCATTTTGAACAAGCCATATTTTTTTTATCTCCTCGTACACATCAACAATCGAAAGCAACTTCTTCGCCGCGGATGGTTGTTTTTTCAAGACGTCATCCATTAGAAACTTTGCTGTATTTATCTTACCTCTGAAGCGTGACAAATTATTATCTGGCGAATCAAAGATTATGGCTTTGTAGAGCATAGCAAATGGTTCCAATATTGACACTTCGAGAAACGATTCTGATGTCGGTGCTAACGCACTAACTCCACTGTATACGACTTCATTAACTGGCGCAAAATGTCGCTGTAGCTCCTGTAGCATTCTTTCCAAAAGTGTGAAAAAAATTTGCGTTTTGTATTGATGTGATGTTGCAATAAAATCCGTTTGCTGTTCAACGGGTGCCTCAACCACAAATGCACTTAGAGCTTGAGGTGACTTGCGCTGGCGCCGTGGCCTAATTCCCTCATTTGGCAAGACTTCGTGTTCTACATGAATCGAGTGAGCTTCACAAACTGTCACAGATTCAGCCCAAATTCCATTCCATGCTTCGGGTTTGGTTCTGAAAGATTGCAGTTGAATGCAAATAGTAGAAACTAATTTTTGTGCAGTGCCAATCATCACTGACGAATTTTGATGTGATTCTGCAAGCGTAGTAGTTTAAATAGCGTTTTGTTTAAATAGAGAGTGAAACAATTCCAATGATAAAATAAAATTGAAGTTTTGAATTTTTTGCAATAATCCAACTCCTCGAGTGTTTAAAAGATTGCAGTAATAGTTTTTCGGATGCTATCAATTGCTGCATATTGACATGTCCAACGTGTGTCTATTATTCGCTTGAGAAACACGTGGCTGTAATCCATTCCAGCTTGGGTTGCACAAAAGTGTGCATGAGGTACAGTCGATGACATATAAACATATAGCGACTGAACAAGATCAAAAAAATCACGAGCGATCGGTTCATTTTTAGAAACATTTACTAACACAAGGTTGACTCTATGTGCGTAGCAATGAACATAGACCGCATGCGGAACCAAATCATGAATTTTCCTCTGAACTCCACCAATTTCTCTTCGCGCCAGGTAAGTATACAATATTGCTGATTCAACTCTATTGCATACTTCGCGTCTCCTGCATAGTACTGATGAGAGCCAAAAGCTCGAAACTAGTCTACTATTGGAATTTCCACTGGGTATCACAAAGCTTGTAATGTTTAACAAAACTCTACCTATTTATTTCCTTTAGAATTACTATTATTCTATCTTATCATTTTTCGAAAATAAAATCTCAATTTCAAGACATGTTCTTCTTAATCTTATTTGTAATTAATTTGGTAATTACAATTTGTTGTGTTTACTAATTTCATCGTATTGTTTGAGTTTAATTGAGTAAAAATCGATAAAAAATGGCAAAATTTATAAAAATTCAAAATTAATAAATAAAGTACAAAAATTAATTAAAGATTGCAAAATTTAAAAATTGACGAATACAATAATATAAAAATCAGTATGGGTCCTAGGCAAAAGGTATTCAAAAAATACAAATAAATTAAGAAAAATAATAAATTTAATTTGTAAGTGGAAAGCTCGAACAATAAATTAGAAAAATAATGAGATTAGTTTTTCCTCAAAAATCAATAATGGGATTAGTTTTTCTTAAAATCAAATTAGCTGAACATAGTCATTGTACATAAAGGCAAGACGTCACCTGCTTAATTGTTTCATTTTTAACAGAAATGGGCTTATTTAATTGTTTTGACTTGTTTAGAGAAAAACTTATATAAAAATCAGGGTCATTGGTAGCTTGTTCCTAGTTAGTGGAAGATAAAATTTAGAATACATTTTTTCAAAGAATAGTCAAAGAGAAAAGAGTGAAATTAGAGTTGCTGAATCAAATCAATTAAAAGTACACACGAAAAGGCATTTTTCCTTTGAAAATTTTCACATTATCAAATTTTATTTGTAATACAGATAAAAGTAAAAGTATTCTTGACAATATTGTTAAAAATTGTGGTGAAATTAAATAAAAAAAATTGTGTTAGGTGGCATTGTTTTAATTTAACTAAAAAACATGTGGGATCCGAGTCTGGTATCGACTTTACAATAATAATCCAACGATATGCTTTTATTATTTATTCATTATGTCTTAATTACTCCGGATGATTTCTATTGCTTGAAACTGAACTTCGAAGACTAACATGTATAATAGGATTATGATTTTTTAAATCGCAGAGGTTAGGATACAGGATGATGAACTTTGGTGTAATTGTATACCACAATATAAAAAAATAAATTATTCAAGCCAATTTCATTATTAAGTGAATTGGCAAATTGGGACGAAATTCCAAACTATTAGAAACACATATAACACTTCCAAGAAAAATACATGTCTTTAGCTGATGTTCTGCCGAAGTGGTAGTTCATGATAAAATGACATTTCCACAAAAACCTTTCAAAATCTTTTAAATATTCAAGATGAAATATTATTTGGAGAAAGATTTAAAGTGAATAGTTTTCAAAAGGATCTGAAAAAAGGAATTGATCATAAGATTCTCGCAAAAGTTAAATGAAACCAAGAGAGATTATTTGAAGGTCTTATAAGCGAATCTATGCAATAAAAATGAACTTTATAAAATGTTATATGAAGTAAAACATCCAATTGCTAAAGGATTTTAATAAAAAATACACGAGGTGCTGATAAATGATGTGAAATTATTATTGTATAATTATCAGATGTATGATTTTATTACTACATTTATTATATTATTAGAAACTATCTTCAGTTTAATATTTTTGAATCAAGTTATATAAATTAATTATTCAATATTAATTAATGTGATTCATTATTTGATTAAGTTAAATTATTCGAGGTTAACTAATGAATTTAACGGTCAAACAATTTCAATATTTTGAAAATTTTATTAATTTAAATTTAATTAACCAATTAAATTTGATAGAAATAAAATAAATTAAAATGCATTAAACAAAATCCACTATTTCAATAAATTTGTTATTTTAATTTTGTTAATTAATAAATTATTTATTTTTTGAATTATTTATGTTCATTGTGCATTTTCAATTATACAAATACATCTACTAAGAAGTGCCATAAATGTTTACGATTCTTTTAAGTCATATAAAATTTTTGCAACCTATTAATTCAAATAAAAATATTTAATTAAATAAATTTTGTTATTAGCGCTTTTTTGTTTTATATAAATACAAAAATATATACAAAAAAAATCTTCAATAAAGAATTAGTTAGACCGAATTTTACTAAGCCTGAGGAAAATTTCATCTTAATGGATACGACCTGTAATCTAAGAGAATTATTATATAAACCGATATAGTTAATAGACGGAGATTAATAAATTTTATATATTCATCATATTCAAGACGTTTTTTGCATTTCATGTAAACAGCTAGGCCTAATCGCTCAACAAATAATTATTAATTTAATAGTTTGAGACTAAAAGAAATATAATTTATTCATAAATGAATTTGTTTTATTATCCATATTTATCATTATTAATATAATTAATAATTATAATTGTTATTAAAATTTTTATCTCAGTCTGTTACAAAAATAAAAACAAACCTATAATTATTTATAAATTTTGGCCGGACAACCAAAATTATCCAATTACTCTTCTAGAATATCCCCGATTTTACTTCCTCTATAATCTGAGAAGAAGGATTTCAAAGGTTTTCCTTAGATCTAATGATTGAATATCTTTTGTGAATATTATAATGTGTAGAGGTTTAATGTTTAGTTTAGTTGAAGAAATAGAATAAAATTCAAAACTGATCATTTTCAATGACATTATACAACATTTGATATTTAAACATTGCGTAAAAAACAGAGAAAATTTTTAATAATTTTTAGTTCTCGTATGACTAACTGAAAAAGATAGAGTGATAATCAATGTGATTTCTAATAGCAGACCAGTTTTGAGCTTATTTGGCTCTCATCGGTACAATGTACGAGTTTGTTCTGTTCAATACCGGCTGGAATCGTGTTTCTTACATTTCACCGATGTTAGCCAAATATGACCAAAACTAATTTACTATAATATTCCTTTATAATTGTTTAACTTTTGAGAGTATAAAATTGCAGATTTTGACCTGTACAAAATATTCACAATTTAAATTTCTAATTTTCTTAGTATTTGAAAAATAACTAGACATTTTTATCATTGCCAAATTCGAAAAATTCAAAATATACATTAAAGCTACATAATTATAAAGATTACGATGAAAAGCTTTGATTTTGAACAAATTTCACCAATAAAACTGTTTTAATAGACAAAACTGTATCAAACTGGACCTTACAAAATTTATCAAAGGTTATCGAAAGTCCAAATAAGAGATCTATTCCATAAAAATTCCATACATCCTTTTTTATGTGAAAATTTTGTACTTTTTACTCACAAATCATCAACGAATAAAATATATCATTAACTAAATTTAAATAAAAAAATTTTTCGAATATGTTCAATTTAAACAAAAATAAATGAAATAATTGTAATAACAACATCTCAATGATATATCTCATACACAAACATGGAATTTTTTCGTAATCCCAATAGGATTTGAAATATGCTAATTGATACAATTTATAAATAGGAATGAAATAAATTTAGATAAAACGTGCGGGATATTTTTCAATAATTCACGATTATGGGACCAAATGACAGATTGAAACTTAAAGCATGAATAAACAATTATAAATGCGATTATTTGATAAGACCTCTTATTAAACGGGTAGAAACAAAAAAAGAATACTTAATGGACCGCTGAGTAATAATAATAAAAATAATAATAATAATAATAGTAATGATAATTTGAAATAATTAATTAAAAGAATAACACGAAAAAAAATTAAAATATTGAATTTCCAGGCTTAATATTTGATTCAAGGAAATTTGTTCGACAATTTTTTGTAAACTTTCAAGAATTTTTGAATTTTGGTTTTCTTACTTTAAACTTAGTACATTGTTTAAATCAAATTTATATCCAATGAAAATACAGAGAAGGAATTTTAAGTAATTTGAAACGGATTATTTTATAATTGAAAATTCTTACCTAATACAACCT
Organism: Schmidtea polychroa; assembly: GCA_959609185.1. Lineage (NCBI taxonomy): Eukaryota > Metazoa > Platyhelminthes > Tricladida > Dugesiidae > Schmidtea > Schmidtea polychroa. The sequence goes on from CAUHTR010007816.1 coordinate 77,572, forward strand.
ACAGCAAAAATTTATCTTGTCCTTTATTAGTTTAATAATAATAATAATAATAATAATAATAATAATAATAATAATAATAATAATAATAATAATAATAATAATAATAATAATAATAATAATAATATTATTATTATTATTATTATTATTATTATTATTATTATTATTATTATTATTATAAGAACTTTTGATTTTCATCTCTGCTTTCTTTTTATTTTCAATTGACATTATATTTATTAAAGAATTGACTATGAATCAGTAAAGATATCGATGTTTTTTGATATTCTCGAATTTTCGGTACAGACTGTTTCAAGTGATTTGATCATAATCTATTAATTTTAGAAAAATTTGGGAACAAATAAATTAATTTGGTATTTTATATTTTTTTATTTCTTCACTAAAATTATACAGAGTGGACACATTTTCTTTTGGGGAAATCACGTTCCACTCAAAGGAAAATTTGGGCTATTATTAGAATAAAGAAGAAATCAATAAGAAACTGTTCTGAGATATCAAAAAACAAGAAAACATTGAAAACTTTAAAATACATTTTTGCAAAATTGATACCCAAAAGAGTCCGTATAGAAATACTTTTAAAATGAATACATCTCCAATAGTCACATCACACACACAAAAGAAACATGTCAACAAACCATTAATATATTTAAAACATAATCAGATCTTTGATCCACAAGACAGATTTACCAGTACAAATTCGCCCAAAGATTAAACGTAGAAACGCTTTCTATCAAAAAACACAAACAATCCGTCAACATTCAACCAACTTTAATTCCAGGGACATTTAAAACTTCTAAAAGTTCAAATCAAATAATTTAAAATTCAATATTATTTAAAATTAACCAATAATATCAATATAAAATCCAAAATAAATTAATATTTTCTAAAAACAATGATAAAAATAGTCAATTTTTTAATAAATATAATGTTAATTAAATAATAATAAAAAAATTTTTTTTAAATATTTAATTAAAAATGATAAATCTGCAAATATTTTTATTTATTGCACGCTTTATCAACTAATTCTAGAGAATCAATAAATCAATAAATAGAAAAATATTGCCCATTATGCACCGTGAGATTTCCAATAGATTATGTAATATGAGAAAAAAAGAAAGATTATTACATGTCATGATGTAACGATTTATCAAAGAGTATACCCCATAAATATCTAATAATCAATATTGACACATCTATTTAATCTCACTTTGCGTAAACTTACGGAATAATTGATTGAAGATGATGTAACGAAGTCCACCACTAGAAAATTGATTAATTGGCACAAACGATGGCATCGGTCAATATTAACTTAGCGGTAAATATTTCGATTTCCAATAGGAAATTGCCATTTATTCGATTGTCGGTTTTCTTTCTTCGATGGGATTCAATCTGCGAATTTCTTTCTACAGAAATTCTAAAATGCCATTTATTAACAGAAGTCGCAAAATTTTAATTAAGAATCAATTTTGGAATTTTTTTTGTTGTTTTAACTAAAAAATATATTTAAAATAAAAAACAAATTAATTTGTTAAATTTTTCAAATATAATTGTTAATTAATTAATTGTTAAACAATGAAAATTTAGTGATAACATTACAAACCTTGTATACCAATACCATACAGAAAAAGAAAAATTCTATTTTTAATTATTAGCTTTCATGTTTGAGGTTAACAGATGAAACGTAAAAGTAAAAGATGCGTGGTAGTCGATTTAAATTAAGATTTCTTTCTTCACTTACAAGTCTTTTCCTTTCGCATTTCCCTTTTTGAGAAATTACTGAATTTTATTTTCATTTAAAAATTTTTAAAAAATTTTTAAGTATCTAAATCTAAATATTTTTTTATTAATGTTAAAGAAAATAAAAATAGCACAATATTCATTATTTCATTTTTGATTAAATTTTTTAACTAAATTATTTTGAAAATATTTATTTGTTGAATAGATGAAATATTTTCACATATAAGAAATTATATTTTATTTTGGTTTTTCTTTCAAATACAAATTCCCGAGTGTTTCAACTTTCAGTTAAAGTTTCTATTTTTGTCTAAAGAATTGAGAATGAAAACAAAAAAAATATATTCAATTAGTTAGGTATTTAGGATTTAGAAAAATTTTTAAATACAAATAAAATAAAATAATTATTAAAGTAATTTTTAAAATTAAGCTAAACTATTAAACAGAAAATCCTTTTACCAAGGGATGAGCAACTTTTTTTACAACGGGTCAATTACAAATTTAAAATTTTGTACGGGCCGCATATATGAAACGTATTAAAATATTAACACTAGATGATAAACACAAATTGTCTCTTTATTAATAAATGTTTATAAAGATATCATAAGAAAATTAATTACTGTCTACTTTTTTATTTCTATGACACTAATAATAAGCAAAAATAGTCAACAGTAAATACACACATAAAATTTCAATGATTTGTGAAAAACTTTTAATTAAACTTAAAAATCTATCCGAAAACACACAAACCATATGATTGCGAACGACGGTCACCACTGTCAGTATAAGGTTGTAAAGCACATGCGTCCATTTGTGTACCTTCTTAGTTCTTCAGATAAAATAAAGCAAACAACTTGGTCTGACTTTGGTAACACTGCGAAGCGAGCTCTGTCGAGCATGAGTCAACAGTATTAAGCAGATTATTACAGTTGATTAAACGCACTTTTGGCAACCGAGCAAACGCCAGTATTTTGCAACTATATATATTTTTTTATAATTTAATGGGATTTTTCTAATTTAACACATATTTAAAAAGTTAAAAAGTAAAGCTTTAAAGCTCACGCCTATTAGTTTGTATAAAGCAGTAAAAACTCTATCGCTGAACTGTGGAATAATAACATTAGCTCAGCTTATTTATGATGACATTTTTAGCAATTTTCTACATTTTTCTTTCACAAGTTATGAAGGATTTGAAATGCTATTCCATTAATCATAAATTTCGTTAATTCATCATTGGATTTTACAGAGGAATGTTTCTCACATGGACATTTGTAAGTTGAAATGTCTTGAACAAAGAATCAAAGAAAACTAGACATTATCCAAAAGAAGAAGCGGAAACGCATTAAAGTGCTAAAATAATCACACTGAATAAGCGATTTGTGGTGAGTGAATAATAAAACTTATTTTTATCTTTTGGTTTAACCTTTGATATTTTTTAATTCAATAATTTTCATATAAATATTTGTAAGGCTATAGATCAGCGGTGTGATAGCCGGAAATGGCAGCCGTATACAAATAATCTAATTATAAGGTATTGGCGGCTGGGTGTGTATTAATTAATAAATATATTTTTTACGATCATTTTTAAACTGAGCAGTGTTAATAATTTTGAGAGAGGCGTTAATTTGATGTGCTTATGCAGATATGGTAGGTAAACATCAAGGTTTCGTATTCAGATTTACTGATTATGTGTCAAAAGAGCATGATAACCAGGATCCTGTCAATCTGTACTGCATTAAGAGCTTGAAGACTATAAATTAATAAATATATCGATGTTTTTGATATTCAAGAATTTTCGGCACTGCCTTTATCAAATGTGTATTTTAATTTAGTGCTTGTGTGTTTTGGAATTTGTAATCGAATCGATTTAAATTTTATGAGATGGATTTTCAAAGCATATTCTTAGGAAATGTTTGTCCTTTAATTAGAAAATAATTGGTCATAATTGATGTATCTAGAAAATTTGTTTAATGAAATGCAAATTGTATTTTTACAAAATTGAACTCTATCTTTGCCTCATGTTTGTAAAGAGTTCAAAATGCACCTAAAAGATCTTTAAAGTTTCAAAATACCTCGGCTTTTCATTCGATTCCTTTATGACGATTCTTACTCTCAAGTCTTCCTCCAACATTTATTTATTATTTACAATTTTAAATTCTCTCATTTTATCTAAAAATTCAAACGACTGAGGCATGGTAATTATTAATATTGATGGTACAATTGGTCATAAAAATATGTTATTTAAACTATATATTTTTATGTATTAGGCTTGGAACTTCTTACAACAATAATGATTCCTGACCAAGTACCTACTTTCATACATTTTTGTGAAGTTAAATATATAACAGCCGAATCAACAACTAGTTTCTCTCCTCAACAATATAACATTAACTTGTGATTAATAAGTTATGAGGGTATTTCAGAGCTACAGCAAAACCTTTGGTTACTAAATTTCCTCTTTAGAGTTATAATTCTTTGAGAATTTGTGTCTTGGGAAACTTAAGAAATTTCGAACGTCTATTAAAAAATTAAGTTCTAATTGCCAGAGTTATGTGAAGTTTTGGTTTAAATATTTGGATCCTATTGGAACCTATTGGATCCATTGAATCATATATTGCAAAATTTCATTCATAGGTAAATGTGAAAGATTGGGAGATATCACCATATTTAGAATTTAGGAAATTTGAAACCACTACACGGGATAAATAAATTTATTTCATGATCAGCGCCTACTCGATCTAAGCCAAAAGACAGGCCTGGTAAATAACAACATAATCTTTGCTTTGTAAAAGAATTAGACCAAAATAATTACAAATTCACTGAAAAATCACAGAAAAAGTACAAATAGATGATATAAATCTAAATATACAGGAGAATCAAGCGGTTATATAAAATTCCTATGAAGGCTGAGAAATCATTTACTAAGTCAAACTTCGACAATTACCATGAGAAATTTGCATGCAATTCAAGCCAGGTCGAAGATAAATTTATTGTTTTGTTTATTTCCCAGGAAATTATCTCACGAAATGCTTCAATTTCCCCGACGTTTATTCGACATTTTGCCTTAAATTAATAACTTAATTCCTATAATAAATAAAATAAAGATTAATAATTTCTTCACTGATATTTAATAGGTTGTGATCATTTAAACAAAGATGAATAATATGTAAATTATATTTTAATATTTTCTTTGAATTACCGTATATACTCGCGTATAAGTCGAGTAAATTTTAAGAGGTTTTTAAGTCCTAAATTGGAAACCCGCGTATAAGCCGAAGAACAAAAATAAAAAAGGTTTAATGATTTCATTAAAAATTAATTTGTATGTTTTCTGACCCGCGTATAAGTCGAAGTGGCTATTTTGACTTGAAAATTTGACGTAAATTTCTCGACTTATACGCGAGTATATACGGTATTTAATTTGTATATTTTTTATTCTAGATTGTTTATCAATCTTGATAGTAATTATTTTAATAATTTTTTTAAAAATATTATTATTATTATTATTTTATTCATCATAATTATTATTATTATTTTATTCATCATAATTATCACTTGTTCACTTTTTGGATTTCGGATTGAAATAATTATCTCTATTTTCTTCTCAATAGTTGTCATACTGTTAACAACTGTTTTGTTATAATTGCTGTTTCCTATTAAAGATATAATTTATTTCAACCTTTTACAAAATGCCTTTGGGTCTAAATTTGCAAAGAGATTTTATCTCTCTAATAATAATAATAATAATAATAATAATAATAATAATAATAATAATAATAATAATAATAATAATCATAATAATAATAATAATAATAATAATAATAATAATAATAATAATAATAATAATAATAATAATAATAATAATAATAATAATAATAAAATAATAATAATTATAATATCGAATTTAATGAAATCTTGACAATTCTTATATTAATTATATCGTAATGGGGCCTAGTGTGTTAGAATATTAAATTATTTTATAATTATATAATATCCTATCCGACTAATGCATCATTGGCATAACACAATTTTCTTCTATAAATTTTGGGATTTATTGCAAAAATCATCATTTTGCCGAAATGAAACTCATTTGCTTTACTTTGATTGTGACATTTCTTTCTCTATTCAATGACACGAATGGATTTATTCACTGCGGAACAAGGCGAAATTGACCGCTATGGTATTTGTTGTTAATTTATTTGATGATAAATTTGGTAAATTAAGGTAATCCGTACGTAGTGATCCGTGGCCGACGATATGAAGCCAGACATACCTATTCAATAAAAGTTGGTAAAGGAAAAGATTGTTTGAATTGCATCATTATTGCCAGCCTGTCGAAATATCAACGACCAATTTATCAATGCAAAGAGTAAATTGCAATAATTTCTTATATAATTTTCATTTGATATTATTTTCTAGGCCAATGCCTTATATGGGGAAATTCGGCATCGTCTTTCAATCGCAGTGTTGAATTGCAAACAAATGTTTCCCAATGAATTGTTTTAAATATATTTATTGTTAATTTTAAAATAATAATTATTATAATCTATTATTATATATCTCAGCTCTTGTATACTTTGAAATGTTGTTTGACTCTTTGAAGGTGCTGAAGGATGAATGTCAATGCGCACATTTTAAATACGATGCTAACTTTTATCAATTGAGAAAGAAGAAATAATTTTTTCTGAGTAAATTCTAATTAAAATCTATGATAACTCCCACTGGAATTTTCCACCTTCTATTTTTATAGATTATAAAACCTTCTTTTGATGGATTTTTATATAATAATTTCAAATATAATCATCATTATGCACCGCTTCTCTTCTCGGAAAAATTTTATAATTCTTTTTATAAATATATGAAACAATTTATAAACTTCTTCTTGAATTTAAATCCTGAAAAAAGTCATTGAGGTAATGGCCACATTTGTTGCTTAAACGTTCAAGAGCTGGCCAACACTGCAAACTTTTGACATTCAATTTTCAATAACCTCGATAATTTTGCGTTAATAGAAATTCTTGTTTCGAGTCTTCATCTTAGTTCCCATCTTTTCAGTCTTCTGATATTCATCACTAAAGTTTTCAAGAATCAAATATTTTTTGCAACTATCACGAAAGTGGAAACTTTTAAAATCGACCAGGCATTCTTTTTAATATTTAATTTTTTTAACACCCCACATAATTTACTGAAACTATTGAGTCATTCAACCGTCGCTTTGAAAACTTCAACTCCCAGAAGCCTACAAAATTCTAAAATATTTTCTTGCAATATTATATTGTCAGCTTGAATATTTCTTGATCTAACATTTCGAAGTTACTATAAACAATCTCATCATTATTTTCATATTGGAAATCCCGCATCATTATCCTTTAATGATCAAAATCTTTTCTTTTACTTTACCTTCAATTTTTGCGATCTTTTAAAATCGGAAATAATGTTGAAGGAACTTCATATTTTTAGCTATACTAATTTCTTGTTTCTTTCTATGTTTTCATTTAGGAAAAGTATAAGTCAACTTACACGTACCTTAAAGGGTAATTAAAAAAGACTAAAAGACACAAATATAATATTTATATACATGCTGATTTTAGTGCGATGACAATTGACCAATAAGGTGAATGCAATGACCACTTTATTGACTAACATTTGATAAAGTCTGTGCCGAAAATTTGTAATTTATAATTACTAATTATCATTTAACTGAAGAAAAATTTATATATTAAATATAAATTCAGAGAGAACTAAAAATAGAAAATTTAACCAAATGAAATATGAAATCGTCATTAAATGAAAATATATTACATTTCATACAGTTTACAAGACATATCAGGAAAAACTCCCATTCAAATATTTTAATTGAAAATATAATTAGTAAAGCGGATCTTAAATTATCCGAGAAAAAACCTGAAATCGGAGATGAAACGAACAAAAGAAGAAGAAAAAAATTCAAAACACCAAAGCCAGTAGTTTCCAATTTTAATAATTGAGTCGTGTAAAATCATACATTTCATTAGGGAAAAGAAATTAATTTTCACCTGAAAACTAGAGGCAATCTAATTACGATTTCATCAAAAATTTTTTGAAAAATCACGATTCACTTCAGCCTCGGTGAAAGTAACAAGCTTGATGATGATGATGATGATGATGATGATGATGATGATGTTGCTTCTTAAAACGAAAGAATGTGTGAATTTTTATCGATAATAATTTCTGTCAAGAAGTGCTGTTAAAATTTCTCAATCACATCGGAAAATATTATTTCGAGTATCCCCATCCAGCTAAAAAATCCAGTAATTAATTTTTCGAGAGTTTCTCACAGCTCACATCATGATAGAGAGAAAAAAAAGAACTAGTTGAGAAAATAATTTTTTTTTATTTAGTTTTGTTGTTATCACTTATGATAAAACAAAATATTTAGAATCTTGCTGTTATTATATTTGAAGTATTATTAGGAAATAATAATTAATTAAATAATTACTTAATATAGAAGAAAACACTAAAAAAGAATTTTATTCATATTTGACAATAAATTTATAAAAAAAATAAAAATAAAATAATACTTCAGAAAAAATAAGTGTTTTAAAAGAATTTAGAATTTAGCAATATCATTTTCATTTTGACTATAACAAACATATTTATCATAATAGTAATAATAATAATAATAATAATAATAATAATAATAATAATAATAATAATAATAATAATAATAATAATAATAATAATAATAATAATAATAATAATAATAATAATAAGTATAAAGTGATGATTTCTTGGTAATATAATAATAGTAATAATAATAATAATAATAATAATCTCTCATAGATTGCAAAGGATTATCCTATAATCGAAAAGCAACAAAAAGAAAAATCAGTAAATTCAATTAGGAATATAGTGAGATATCTAACAAATATAGCAATCTACTGTTGATAGTGCATATTAAATAGTGCATATTAAATGCATATACATTCCAGTTGACCATATTATTTTCTGACAAAAAAGTTTATCTCACCGAAGTAGTTGTATTGGAACTTATCCTCTTCGTCAAAAAAGCATTACTGTATTACTATATTAATGCCATATTGAAAATTCTTCCTACTTTTCTGTAATCTTCTCAACTAATTGATATATTTTCTCGGATGACGACTCTGACGATGAATTCGCTGATTCCAGAGATAATGTGGCTCATTGTTGAATGCTTTGCGCCTCCTCCCCATTCTTTTGCAATTGGTTAAATCAAATTATCGATTTAAACTTGTTTCACTTTGTTAATCTCGATCTGTAAATTTTTTGTCGATAAAATCTACCATGGAATTTATTTAAACAAAATATTTCATTGCTACAATATACTACCATTTATAATAATAATAATAATAATAATAATAATAATAATAATAATAATAATAATAATAATAATAATAATAATAATAATAATAATAATAATAATCTCTCATAGATTGCAAAGGATTATCCTATAATTTTCTGCTATTAAGAAATCACTACTACTTCTAATAATAATATTAATTATAATTATAATAATAATTATTATTATTATAAGAACATTTTTCAAATTTCACCACTGATTTCTTTTCCATTGACATTGTATTTATTAAAAACCTTGACTATAAATCAGTATATATATATATATCGATGTTTTTTTATATATTTACTTATTCATAGTCAAGTTTTTTAATAAATTCTACTTTAATAATAAATTCTATTTCATTGTTAAAATCTAAAAGTGATTCGCATGTTACGAAATTTTTGAACTTGAAGAAATTACTTGGTGTTTCTAAATTTAATGTTGAGAATACTGTGATTAATATGAATAAGATAGTTCTGTCAAATGAAGAGTTACGTATTTTAAAATATGGTCCTAACCATTGCATAAAAAATAGGATTGATGAAAAGAAATTGTGTGCAAAAATTGAATGTGTTTATTATAATATATATGTCAAATAAGAATATTGATCTATTTACGGTAAAAAGTATGCTGAGTGCAAGTACGATTGAGAAAGATATTAATGTTTGTAAATTTGATAAAGGAAATGGATTCGTGATTTTGGACCATGATGTTTATGTGAATAAATAAAAAGATTTCAAAAGAAAGATAGTAAAACAGCTGGGTAAATTGAATTATAGAATTGTTTCAAAATCGTGTTCAAAAATGTTTTGTTAGTAAATATCAAACGCCGGTTGGATTGTGTTCGGATCTCGTTTATCAATTCACATGTAATAGGTGTAATGCCACATACATTGGAGAGACTTCCCGTCATCTTTGTACTCAAGTTCAAGAACACTGTCGACCGAAGGGAGTGTCCAATATTAAGGATCATAATAAATTCTGTATGAGAGAATTAGGAATGTCGGATTTTAAAAGCGTGTGATATGTGATATGTGATTCATTATTGATAAGAACTTTTAATCCTAAAATCAATGTGCAGAATGCAGTGAATACGCCGGTGTTGAATGATTTTAATTAAGTTTTTGTATGTTGATGTATATTGAATAATAGTTATGTTAAATAATTAAAAAAAAATAATTAAAATAATATTTGTTTGTTGAAAATTATTTTTGAAAATAATTATTTAAAATAATTATTTAAAATTGTTATTTATAATTTAAAAGTTTATAGATTTAATAATTTGTTTATAAATTATCAATATCGTATAGTTATTCATCCCTAGTGAATGTAGGTAACCTGATGATGATAGTGATGCTATCGAAATATATAGTGGAAAAGATGTACGAATGGCGATTTTTATTAATAAATTCTTTACCGTGTTTATTTAAATACAATTATTATTATTATTACTATTATTATTATTATTATTATTATTATTATTATTATTATTATTATTATTATTATTATTATTATTATTATTATTATTATTATATTATTCAAAAGAATTGAATATAATAATAATATTAATAATAATAATAAATAAAATCCTTTAATAATAAAATTCTCCATATGTGAAAATCGATTAATCTTTTATGTGCTACAACATCTGAGCGTTAATGTTTTATTGCAAAACGTGCAATAAAATCAAAGAAAATGAGAAAATTAATAAAGAAAAATGAATAATTAATAAAACAAGAGCAAACGGAATATTAGGAAATGGTTTGAATCGCTGCTATCTGTGAGTCTGGGAAGGAAAAGAGCATTTATTACCGATTTAAATCGACTGTAGTAACATTGCATGCCAATTTCATTTCATCTTAATTAACTAGATAGAGAATTAAGTAGAAAATGAACTCACAGATGGAGTGATTTATAGCCATCCGAATCCAGCTCCCTTAGGGAATGACTCTCCTGGTCATTGAGCTCCTGGGCAGTTGATTTTTACATTTCCTTATACTGACAATTGGTTGTGTGGCCGAACTCCAGTGCTGATGTAGATAATTTAATATTCCGGTCGCGCATATTTGTTGATTGAATTAAGATTTGACTCAGAAATATCTCAACCAAAAACCCACCAGTAATTAATATTAATCATTGTTGTTCGAAACTATACTGGCTCCATGAATCGATCATTGAGGAGGAGGGGAGGGGGGTAGGCTGGAGGGGAGAAGGGCGTTGAGTTGCAATTCTGACAGTCTTAATGAGGATTTATTGAATATCTGTTTTCGACTATTCGACAAAAAGAAACAGTAAGCGAGACAATTTTAGGATTCTTATTAAATTAGAAAGAAGAAAAAATTCCCAGGTTAAAATCGTATTAAAATTGAATTTTTCTTCACCGTCAAAAACGAATGAAATTGAAAAATCATTAAATCACGGAATTCAATTATCGGAAATACAGTGCTGCATGTTCTGTTTGAATGTGAGGGGGACAATTTTCCTTGTTTGGGATATGTTAATTTTTTATTATAATAACATTATTTTTAACGGATTTTATTTAACGACTGGTCAATTTCTTTCATTTATTAGTGATATCAAATTATTTTAAAATAATAATTAAAAAATTTGGATAATTCAACTTGGTCTCCTAAGTCGGGAGATTTTGTCAACACGCAATTCTTTAATAATAATTTATTAATAATAATTCCTTTATAAATATTTGACGGTTACGCAAATACGCGCAAATCAAATAAAAATGCTCAATGATTCAAGTACAAAACAATTAAAATTAAAAATTTAATTAAAAATTCAAAAATCAAATTTAAACAAGTAATTGCCAAAGAGATGAAAATTGATTTCGATTTGAATTGTTTTATAGTTGTATAAGCTGCACATCATATTAGCTGCAATTCAGAAATGTTGCCTTAATGTACGTATTAGCTGCAGCTTATACTCGGGATTTTACAGTAATTATTTTTCAAAATTTATAAAGTTAGAATAGTACGTTTGAAAGAATTTTGTTGCTTTCTTATTCCAAAACAAGAAGTCTTTCTCTTTTTTGCAGGCAATCGAAATACTTTTAAATTTATTTGAAACCTTAATATCATTTTTTCCATCTGAGGATAAAACACCAAAAATACATTATTTTAATAATTCTTTCAGTGAGGCATATTTTTGGTTTTTGTATAGCCAAGTAAGTGCAATCCATAACCAATTTTTAAAAATTAAAAAACGTATAAAATTGGTCATCGAAGTTTTAGATGTTTTGAAAGTAACTTTACAACTTGCAGAAGAAAAAAGAAATTCTAAAATTTTACCTCCCAGTGTTAAATTAATTTAAAAAAATGAGGAATCTGGTCTATCAAGTATCCAAGAACGAAAGAAATTTCATGAAGATACAACTCAATTTTATGAAACACTAATTAGCTATTTAAACAAATGGATGACTCCATTAAAAACCATTCAGTTAGGATGATCCCAACAGAAGAGACGAAATAGATGGACGTAGAAGAAACTTATAATTGGTTTAAAAATATTTTTTTTAAATGATACTTTCCATTTTAGTTAAATTAATATAGTTTCAGGAAAAATGCTCGAATAAAAAAATAGACAAGATAATGACATGGGATAATAAGATGAGAAATGAACCTTCATTTTTTTAAATTCAAACGAAGTTTCCCGAACTATACATTGAGATTTTTAAAATATCTGAATATTTATTTTCAATACCTGCAAACAATGCGAATGTGGAGGTATATTTTTTCTTATGGACATCCAACTCCTAGTGAGGGTTGTTATTTATATATCCGGAAATGGCAACACCTTCTGAAATATCCATTGTAAACAGCCCCGTACCGTGACACCTTTTGACGGGGGGGGGCCCAGACTCTCATTAAAGGGCCCAGTAATTCTCGTGTAAACTAAGTATTTTATGAAAACAGACTAGTCACTACTCACACTTTGCACTCCGAAATGTTCAATTTAAAAAAAAGGAAAGCAAAATCGACATTTTGTCTGAGCATTATTTTGCTACATTATTGCATATACTAGTATATAGGAAATGATTTTCGCACATTTTTTAGGAACAAACACAAAAAACAAATAGCTGCATGTATTTGCACGACGGACAATTGGACATACAAAGACAGAACACACAGTCACACAGATTTGAAAACTAAAGGTGAGTGCAATAGAAATTACACAGGAACTAGATCCAGAAAAAAGAAATTACGTGTGTGAGATATCGACATGACTCAAAATAGCTGCAGTCGACGATTTTTCATTTCATGAAACCGCCGAAGAAACTCATCAGATTTGATGTTATTACTGATGTCACTTTCAAATGAGAGCAATACAAGGTTGGCTTTACGAGAATGGCTCATCGACGTACGAAAGGGAGTTAAGACACGAGATAAAGTACTGAAAGTCGCCTCACATGTGGCAGTTGAAGCACCGATTGTCAGTGCAGAAGCTGCAAGACGATAGACAGATGGAAAAGCATCTCGGTATGAGTACAGTTCTTGCACTAACTGATGAACGTTTGTCACAGTACTGGCTCTCTTCAATAGGAAAACCTTTGCAGTTTCAAATTCATGTTGGGTTTTGCTTAGGTCCACGCCACACAGTGTCGCTAAAGTCTTTAGATCCTCAATATTCAAAAAGTTTGCGAGATCAGTCTTCAAACATGCAAGAGACTTATAAAGGCTTCTGTTGGTGACACCGAAGCGTTTTGTTAGTTCCTGCAGAGTCCTATCAACGACTTCGTAATACATCTGGCGATATGCGCATCTGATAGGCAAGGCCTGGTGTTCTGGCTGTCCCACAGATCCGAACACAATGAAGTTGTCTAATTTTGAGTTCATCTGAGTTCTTCTTCTTTTTGGTGTCTGTTCCATATCCATTTGACCTTCGAATTTCCCAAAAAGAACTTGGAATTCCTCTTCATTGCGTAGGCTGCGAATGCGCTCTATGACGGCATCCATAACATCACATGCTGAAGAAAGGTCCATTGCTTGACCCTGCAAGCTATTGTTGGCTGTTTCAAGGATAGTCAGCAATGAGAGCACCATGTGTGCAATGAACTGAAACTCCACTTCATTGACTCGATGCAAGAGTCCAGTAGCTTCCAATTGAATATCAATTGAAAAGTGAGAATGTCTACTAGAACACATCTCAAGCAAATTCACAATTGTATCATAATTAGTTGTTATTGCCTGAGTCGTCTGCAAGTGTCCTGTCCAACGATGTTCCATGAGCCGTTTCAATTTATCGCCTTGATATATGGCCGCAACCTTAGGATATGACAAAAATGTGTATAAGTTTCTGCATATGTCGAAGAAGTCCCGCAGTTTTTGGCACTCAGAAACGGCACACACAACAACCAAATGCAACTTGTGGTTGAAGCAATGGACATACGGAATTTCTTTTTGTAGACGCTCCTGAAGCAAGGCCTGCACCCCACCATGCTGTCCAGACATAACAGCGGCTCCATCATAGCATTGGGAAATTATATTTTTAGGATCCAATTGAGCCTCTTTCAAGGTTGTCAAAATTACATCTGTGAAGGCCTCTGCATTGAGAGCAATTGTTCGGGAAATGCAGATTAAGTGCTCCTGAGGTTGTCCTGCTGAGACAAACCTTATGGCAATCGACACATTCTCAGTCCCTGTTCGATCTTTGGTACCATCCACCTTCAGAGTAAAATATTCAACATCCGCAGACTTGCACTTCTTAACAATTGATTCTTGCACTATTGATGCCATTAACGCGATAATTTCATTTTGAATTCGAGGTGATGTGTACGTGGCAATTTTGGGAATCGTTTTAATGATTCGAGCCAGCTCAGGATTTTTCTTAACAGTGTATTCGAAGAGACGTAAAAATAGACCACACGGAAGCTTATCATCCTCATCAATATCATCTCTACTGAAACTGTCACCACGAAAGGCTAATTCATTTGTCACAAGAAACTTTACAACGTCAACGATTTCGTTGACATAATAACGGTTGTTCTTCAGCTGTGTTTCATTAATCAAAGTGCAAACTTCCTCACCTTTTTCACATCTCAGCTGTTTCTCTTTCCAGCGTTTCATGGCATGGATGTGGCCAGCAGAAGATTCATGCTTTTGAAAACCTTTTCCTTTTTCTAAAGCCGATTTCCAATTTCGGAATCCTCCTGTTCTGAAAAAACTTTCGCCAGCAGAGCCGGGCAATGAAAATTTTCTACAGCAAAAGCAGAAGACTGCATCTTTCTCAATAGAGTACTCCAAATATGGTCTTCCATTATACCACACAGACGAAAATGAGCGTTCCCTTGAACCAAACGAAGTCTTTTGGAAATTTACATCAGTTGGCTGGCGTGGCATTTCTTCACCCAGATCACATTTAGTAGATGACAGAGTCTTAGCAGGTGCACAAGAAGATGAGGAAATCACTGCACTGTCACGGATACATGAAATAGCAGGTACAGATGAAGGACTAGCACAAGTTGAGGACATAGTAGCAGAGATACTATCACTGGATGAAGTGATTGAAGTCACAGAATTCTTTGGAATGACTTGGGAGAAATTCATGATACTCTTTTGTGTCGACATGTTCTAATACGATGAAAATAATGTTACAAAATATGATCAATTAACATGTCACTCTGCCATAGGAGTGAGTTGAGTATAATGACATGTGATGTGCTCTCATTGGCCTATCTCTCTACCATCGTATAAAGACCACAATGCACCCACTCCGTGCTCTGACACTCAATCATGCCTCCATGCGTTGTTACTGCCTGTGAGGCAGGAAAGACAGACAGCACACACCCTACCCACGCCACCGACTTCACATGCCAGTCTCTTCCAGTGAGGCAGATAGATGGAACATCCTACCCCCGTCCACACTACATAAACCTCTACATGTGCAACTCATGCACACCCATGTCAATGCATGTGTGCACGATAGCAATTTTTCTTTTATCAAACATATTGAATGTAATTTTTTATTCATGTCCGTTTTTTTATTTGGGGGGCCAGACTTGCGTTTGGGGGGGCCGGGCCCTCCTGGGCCCCCCCGACGGTACGGGCCTGATTGTAAAGCTTGACATTTTCATGTTATACGTATTCACAGTGGCGGATTTAGATTTTGGTGCGTGGGGGGGGGCGGGAAAATTTTCAGGGGGCGCCACAAATTATGAAGATGGTACTACTTATTTTCGCGAGTATTGACTGAATACTAATATTATTAAAAAGTATTATATAGTAAATTTATTGATGTAACAAACATACAAGTTTATTTATTATTTAAATTGCTTCCTGCGTGATTTCATTGAAGCAAAACGATTTTTAGTCGATTCAAAGTCAATGTTCTCAGCCAGTTCGCGTTCTATTGAAATTAATGCTAATCCAGACAGACGTTCGTTTGTCATTGTTGATCGCAAATAATTTTTGATGATTTTCAGTCTACTGAAACTTCTTTCAGCAGTAGCAGATGTAACAGGAAGAGTCAAGTATATTTTATAGAGAATTGCCAAATTGGGAAGTCCTGGCGCCATCTGTTTTTCAACCAAGAAAGGCAGCACCTCTTTAAGTTGTAGTTCACAAGATAGTAATGGGTGTATTGATGCATACACGTATTTGAAAGTATCATATTCTAGGATTGCTTCTTTAATATTAATATCGTTTTTGTAAATGTCGCATCAATTTTGAAAAGATTCTTTATTTTCTTCTGATATTTTTGATGGATCAAGACAGGAGAATAAAGCAACAGTGTTATGAAAATCATTAAAACGTTCATCTAGTTGTGTTACAAGTGTATCCAAGACAGTGAAATACGTTTCACACTTGAAGCGTGTAGTTGGATCATCAACCCTTTCATCTCTGTTAAGTTCACCTGCCATGCGTTTCCTTTTTGCAACTCGCCTTTCTTTAAATTCTGTTTCAACATCTAGTAAGGAACAATTTTTGATAATAAATGATTTTACAGCAACAGGTGACTCTGAGCAGCTGTATGCTGCACTGATAGTAGAATACATTTCAATCCACTTAGCTCTTCCAAATCAAAGATCTATTAAATTGTCAGTGTCAGTAATCGGATTAATCTTAATGCTTGTACACATTCATAAAAATTATCTTCGGGGGGCGCCAATTAGGATTCAACAGGGGCGTGGAGGGGCGACTCGCCCCCCCCCACGCCTATAGCTAAATCCGCCACTGCGTATTCAGAATGTTTTGTCATACGGACGCCATTTGTTTTGTTTATATTGGTTTGGAATTTCATATCAGTCAAAAAATGGAATTAACTTGTAAAAATTGTGTTCATTTACTTCGACTTTTGAATTGAATTATCTCAACAACAGAGCATTGATCAACAGACAGACTTTTACCAAAGAAGCATCATCTAAAATCACTGCAATTCACTGGTTTAGTGGATACAATCGTGACCATCACCACCAAAATCGGTTATTGTGCCAGAAAATGTCGATGATATGAGCGAAATGATCATGCAAGAACGTCATGTAACGTACATTGAGATTGAGAAATCTTTGGGTATTAATATGATAAGCATTCACAATGCTTTACATGAACATTAAGCCATGAAAAAACTTATTCACACTAGATTCTGCATAATTTGACGATCGCTCAAAAAGTGCAAAGAAATGCTCAACAAATGCAATTGTTGTGCATCAAAATAGCAACCTTCGTACAAGTTTATTTGTACACACGTTTGAAAAATGTAACATCAAGAACTTTAAAAAAATTGTTTCTAAAGCTGAATGACAGAAAATACATTTAATAAATATTATTTTTTAATTAATATTTAATATTGATAAATCAAACAGACGGCATTTTTTATTTTCCTTGTGATTTTAGGTCTTCTTTTAATGAATTACCTATTTTCAACGACATTTATTTGAATTCTTTCGAATGATGTTAATCTACTGTAATAATAATAATAATAATAATAATAATAATAATAATAATAATAATAATAATAATAATAATAATAATAATAATAATAATAATAATAATAATAATAATAATAATAATAATAATAATAATAATAATAATAATAATAATAATAATAATAATAATAATAATAATAATAATAATAATAATAATAATAATAATAATAATAATAATAATAATAATATCAGGTAAAAAATAAGAAAACGAAAAGAAAGATTCAACTACAGAAAAAGGAAAAGCAGATACATTTTAGGACGAAACAATTTCAATTAATAAACACGTTGAAAATTGCTTTTTTATATGAATGATTTTTCTATAAATATTTCCGCAGCAGATCACTTATTATATTAAAAATAATAATAATAATAATAATAATAATAATAATAATAATAATAATAATAATAATAATAATAATAATAATAATAATAATAATAATAATAATAATAATAATAATAATAATAATAATAATAATAATAATAATAATAATAATAATATAAAATGAATTGTTTATTTAATGAAATAGCTGAAAATATAGGATTCCAGTATTTAATAACAAAATATTTTCAGGTTTCTTGGATAAATAATTGTCTATAATCAACTATGATATACAAAACAAGACAAATTATCTATTTCTTGGCTCCAATTATAATTAATGATAACATTTATTAATTATTTGAAATTATTATCTGTTGGAACTTTTGTCCAGTTTATTGTCGGCTAACCCTCCTCCAGCTGATATTCGATTTGATAATATAATTTAATTTAATTAATTGACAATCATTTTTTTTGTTTAACTAGTCAGAGATCAAAATTCTTTTCTTCATTAATATAATTGCGCAGTTTTTCTATAATTATTTTTTAATTTGGGCATGTTCAACACAAGTCTTTTTTAGAATAGGTGTTTGTTTTCTCTAAGAAATGTGTGAGTATTTTGCAATGAAATCTGTCAGTAGTCTTTCATTGAGGATGATTTCAACGAAATGAAACATAGGTCACTCTTTATATTTGTGAAAAATGCCCGTGTCTAAATTATTATATTAGTTTATTGTCCTTTAAGTTCTTCCATTTGAAGACACTGAAACTTTCCATTTCCAAGCCATTGAAAGGCATTTACCTTGTAATCTTTCAGTAAAATTAGTGTCAGTTCCAAATCTAAGCGAATTATCCGAAACAACCTAAACAATCTTCAGCACACTCTTTTGTATTAAAACCCAATTCAAAATGCTATCACAAAAATTGTGTCTTTAGGATTACCGCCGGGTGTAATAATGACTCGTTGGTCAAGTTGGCTTCGTTCTTCAATGTACTACTCCGAAAATTTGCCAATGGTAAGAGAAATTGTGAGAAATTTTAAAGATGATGGAATTTTAGTTAGAAAACCAAAGGAAATTATTGAAAAAATTATAAACTTGTAAAAATAAAATTGAACAATGAGGTGTTAATAACAATTTTGGAAAATTTTGAGAACTCGGAATTTAATATGCTTAGTGGCTATAATTGTACAAAAGAAATACAATAAGTGTAGAAACTATCGAAACTATCACGAAAAACGAAAGATATCCAGAATCTCAAGATAGATAGACGAAAAATATTTCCTCATATTCTATCAAAAGAATCCTTATAAATAATGACTCAAACATAAAGTTATTGAGCCAGAAGTCTTCAGATAAAAGAGTAAACTCATCAATATTCAGATCATTACACACAAAAGTTATAAATAATTCAAACCAAAAATTAATAAATATTCAAATAAATTAGTAAAACAAAAAATATTTCATTTAAAAATGAAAAGCCATATATTGAAATTTCCAGAGGCAATTTGCATTCAGAGGAGATCTCTATAATTTGAAAATAAATAAACGGAAAATGAAATGTTGCCATTACCCCTTGTCGAATAGCTGTAGCCTATGTTTGTTTAGCCATTACGTTCTGCCTATGTCGACGATTATTATTTGTTTGATAGAAAACATAAACTAAACGTCCAACTCGAGTGCATGGTCAACTCTAAAATGGAAAGCAAATACACAAAATATGTTGAACACAGTTTACCACTTTACCGGTATTTTCCTGCATTTGCACGACTTTATTTGTTTTATCATTGATATTTTAATTTTTAATCGCTTGTTGTTTTTTCTCCTATTTTCTTTCACACTTAATCAATATTTAATAATATCCCAACATACTGCTGTCAATTTCAGTGCAAATAATTTCGTAAATTAAATAACTAAATAGAGTTTTTTTTAGATTAAAATAAATTGATGAATTTTTATTTACTAATTTAAAGAGTAATAGAAAGCATAATAATAATAATAATAATAATAATAATAATAATAATAATAATAATAATAATAATAATAATAATAATAATAATAATAATAATAATAATAATAATAATAATAATAATAATAATAATAATAATAATAATAATAATAATAATAATAATAATAATAATAATGATAATAATAATGATAATAATTGTTTCGACCGATTAGAGTGTTTTATTGGGGACTTGTGATTTTTCTGTGTGTGCATTGATGTCGTGATTTTTTTTCTGTGATTTTGCATGGTTTGTTGTGTGTGTTATTGGAAAAGTTTGTGTGTGCGTGTTTAATTCGTCGAATTGCTGACTTTTCCCACCAATCAAAACTGAATTTCGGATTATTATTCTTTGTTTTGAATTATCTTTGCTATTCGATTTAACTAGACTTCGATTTATCGATTTCGAAATTTGGGGTTGTTTTTATGTTTTGTTTGATTAAATATATTGTTTTTTAAATTGGGATTTTATGTGATTCTGGGATTTCTTTTGGAATTTTAAAATGATTTTCGATATCAAAAATTTTTTTGATATCAATGCATATATACAGAAACTTTAGTGAATACTGAGAAGATAAAATCGATGAAGTATTATATGAAAGGTTCTGTTAGTGATTCAAGCATTGACTCGTTGAATGGAAACAATATCAATCGTAATTCACTGAGAAAGAGAGTGAGAAGTGGTCGACAACATGATTTGCTTGGTTCGAATCTCAATGGACAAGTTCAATTAGTGAGCACAAATCCAAGAATTTATTAAACTTCAACACAACTTATAAATATATGCATTTCATAAAATATCCTAGTAAATCTTTAAAATGTCTGGGAATTCCCGATGAAGATATAATCAATAGGAACAATAATAATCACTCTTGTCTGTAAAATGAAGACTAGATAATATAATTTAGATTTTTCTATGAATATTTTGATCCGCCAAAATTTATGAATAAAACTATTCCATATCTAATTTATCGGTTAATTTTTATTATTAATTCAATAACAGCTGCCCATGTGTCGTAAATATTTTTATGTTAATATTAATTATAAATATTTTGCACTTTCCAAACTCAGTTGTTATATGAAACATATTTTTGCCGTCTTTGAAGTGATTTGAGATTTAATATTTCCATAATCTAATTGTCGGGAATGATTTCAAATATCCATCTGACGCATCTGAAAGTAATCAAATTGGAAAATTAATTTCACAAAAAAAATTCTAGACCGAAGAAATTGTGGAAAATCTTTTATGCTGAGAGAAAAAACCGAAACTGGAATTCATGAATTTATTGACCATTTTTCAAGACAATTACAACAGAGAAGAGCGATTAATGTCGTAAACGTAAAGCTGGAACCCCCCCCCCCCCCCAATTTATTCTACATAATTTCTGTTATTTTATTTAGGATTTCTTAACTGACATTTATACAGGAGTAGCTTTCGGATCAGAAAACACCGAACTGATTTCTATTCTGCATCACTGATTTTCAATCGAAACGCATTTGGAAATTTCTTGAATATTAATTCGATAAACAAGAAACCTGAAGGGATATTTTATTTAATTAATCAAGCATATATTTGAGATTGATATTTGATGAAAAATGGGAAATATTACTTCATCTCACCCCAACATCATCCTCTGCTCGAGTCAGAATACATTTGGTTTAGGATCCCCATATCCCGTCATTTCTGGATTTGTTCTAACACTTCGAATATTAAAAACCTTTGATTTGGAAAAGGAAATATTTTAATTATATTTATTATAATTATTGGAACATTTTTTATATTAAATCAATATTCTCAGTAATTTTATAATATAAAATACATAAAAACTGATATGTGTGTTGCAGAAATTATTTCAAAAATTACATTTTTTATTATGCGGCGGATAAATATGGTAGAAATAAATGCAAACTAAGTTATTACATCCGGTTTTGTCCTATTGGATTTTTGTAGTGTGTGTGCGTGGGCGTTGAATTTTTACGTACTAAAAGTCAATAAAATTTATTTGTTATTTGGCCATTTTACTTTAATATTTTTTATTTATAAATATGTTTTATTTAATTATTTAAATATAATTTAATATTTGGGTTTAGATATATTTAAATATAGTTCAAGGTGAATAAATGAAAAATTACTACTAAATTGTTATATTATTATTATTTTGTTCTGATTATTATTATTATTATTATTATTATTATTATTATTATTATTATTATTATTATTATTATTATTATTATTATTATTATTATTAAACAATTCTTAAGGCTATGTGATGTGTTATAATCTTTCATATAATTATGTTATTATATAATTAATTCAGAAGAAAATTAAAATCCACAAAATACATTAAGTGAAAGATACGAAGGAAAATATCTTTCCATGTTACTTACGAGATACTCAATCACGAGATTAAATTCTAATTAAAATATCTCGAAAATCTTCAGTTTAATATTGCAATGTCCTGGATTAATATTTAAATCTATGTGCTTAGTGTGGAATCAAATTACTTTCTAAAATTACTAAAAGCCTTCGGGACATTTCTATGCTTTTTTATTTCTATGGGTTATTTTTGATTATATCAATCATCTTTGAATATTTATTTCTATTAGTAATTGCAAATATTATTATGTTTTCTTTATATGTTTATTACATTCCTTTAGAGACTAAAGTTACGACGTTCATTTATCTTCGTTTTCATTTCTACTAAAGATCAATGTCTATTTCTATTTCTGAACCGTCATTTTCATTTTAAGTCAGTGTGGGAAATTCATATTGAATAAGAAGGGGTCTGGCCTCTAAATGAACACATGGATTTAAATCCTACTTCTGATAACATTGTTTGGATAACGAATCTACATTGTGAAATTTTTAATGAAATCTTCTTTTGTAACTTATTCTGGTAATCTGACAAGAGGAGCAACTTTGATTTCAGGAAATTGTTCAATGTGTTTCTGACTTCAATGACGATTTCTGATATAAAAAAATATATATTCTAATTTTTTATATTTATTTAATTTAACACGTTCACGCCGGCGTGGATTTTCATGCTGCGCATCATCTGACGACGCAGTTTATGTTATTGAACAAAAGTTATGTTTATAATACCTTTTTAATTATAATTGTAATTAAAAATGAATATACGTTAAATTTTTTAATAATATGTCTAAAACACACAATCAAATACATCCCACCGGTGGTAGGCACCGCCCGATGGGACAGGTTAGTGCAGGCCACAGGTGATCCGCGCCGGCGTGAGTGTGTTAAATTGTAAATTATAAGAACTTTTTTCAATTTTCACTTCTGATTTCTTTTCAATTGACTTTGTATTTATTAGAAATTTTTGACTATGAATCAGTAAAGACCTTATCGTAATGGAAAATTCATGTTAAAAATATTTGGTTGTTTTGTAAACATAAAAACTTTTTAACAAAAAAACTTTCAACGACAAAATTAATTTGATGTTGTTCAAATCGAAGAAAATTTCATTTTAACTGTCATCAATATTTAAAATGTTTGTTTTTGATATTCACTACTTTTCGGCAGTCTTTTTCAAGTTTGTTTATTTTTAAATTTACTTATATAAATAAATGTTATAAAACAACAATAAAATTGTGATCAACACAACATTGATATATATTCAAAGCGTAAAAACTAGATCAAATGTGAAAAAAAAATCTTAAATTCTAATAAAAAAAAGTCAAACTCTCATATTCCACTAATAAAATCAAAAAACTTAACTACCGGAAATGAAGTCAAAAGATTACATTTGAATACTCCAACATAAAGATGATGACATTCTAGTTTGACAAAAATAAATATATAACTGAAAATTAGAAGAATATTTTCAACTTTACAATCGTCAAAATTCCCCATAATAATCAGTCTGAGCTGAAAAACGTGACAAAACGACAATTACAACTTACTCTTTTCTGCGACACAAAAGGTTTTCCATTCGATTATTTATAACATAAATTCACCGTTGAATCAATGTAAATAAAAAAAGTAGACTTTGATGAGATTTTTCATGGGAAAAAAAGTAATTGAAAAAATTTCATTTTCCTTTAGAATGTTTTGCACATTGAAAATATGAGTAATTCAATTACGGCTAGAATTCTAACACTTGTATAATATGGGACTGTTGAAGTTGTTTGGAGTCCATCTATAAAAATGAAATTAACGTCTTTAAAAGACAATTCTCACGTAAGATAATTTTTTAATTGAAGATTTATTGACTTTTGCACAATAATTGAAAATTATTTTTCTAAATTATTCTTTTGAAGAAGGCCTAACTTTAATTTCAGGTTTAATTAAAAAAATGGCCAAATTCTATTATTATTATTATTATTATTATTATTATTATTATTATTATTATTATTATTATTATTATTATTATTATTATTATTATTATTGTGATTTGTGATTTTCGAATTTTGTGACTCTTTCAAATTTGTATTTTCTTTAATTGATATTAATAATAATTCGAATTCTGGAATTTTCTTCGTTGAAATTTTAAAATGAATATTTTGGAAAAAAAGATGAATCAATTTTGATACCAGTGCATATAGCAGAAACTTTAGTTAATACAGAGAAGATAAAATCGATGAAGCGTGATATGAAAGGTTCTTTTAGTGATTCAAACATTGACTCGTTGAACGGAAATGATATCAATCGGAATTCACTGGGAAAGATAGTGAGAAGCGGTGGGAGACATGATTTGCTTGGTTCGAATCTTAATGCACGAGCTCAACTTAGTGAACACAAATCTAAGAATTTAATGAACTTCAACACAACTTATAAAAATATGCATTTCATAAAATATCCTAGAAAATCTTTCAAATGTATTAAAATTCCATTTGAAATTATAATCAACGGGATTATTATTATTATTATTATTATTATTATTATTATTATTATTATTATTATTATTATTATTATTATTATTATTATTATTATTATTATTATAAATTTCATTATAATTATTGCTATTATCATGTTATATTCCCGTTGACTAATTCTATTCTAACAATCAAGTTATTTATTAAATATTAATGGAATAATAATCGCATTGGTGATGTAGAAATGTTTTAACGTTGCAAAAATATTTAAATTTAAACAAATACAATAAACGATTAAATGAATTAATTGTGAATTGAAAATGAAGGTCAAAAATATGTCAATTATTGAGAGGCGCCAGTTTCAACATGTGATGATGAAAATTATTATAATAATAGTTTGATTAATTCAAGAGTTCCATGAAATTACCACCATGCTTTAATAATTTATCGTCAATTTTTAAATATATATATATATATAGTAATTATATATTTTAAATATGAAAAAATTGAATATATATTATTTATTCAAGTTATTAAAGAATCCTTTTAAGAAGCATAAAATATCGTCCAAATCGGGAGATAGTCTAGACCTTATTTTAGTAATAAATAGTCCGGCAAATGAAAAAACCCTTTCAGATTATCAGCTGGTAGGTTTTATTGTCATTAATGAATCAAATAATTGATTTAGTTTATTACTTCTTGAATTATTTAGTTCGTAGAAAGCCATCTTCTTTTCAAGATCAAAATCTGATGAAATTTTATCCATGGAAAATGATTTGCTCTGAGCTCTTTTAATTTCATAATTTAGGATACCAGAAATATCATTTATATCTGGAGCTATAGAGTCTATTAAATAATTATTGTTTTGTGTGAAATTGTGTTGAAACCTTTGACTTTTAGTTATTTTCTGATCAATTGGTTTGTTGCGTCTAATTTCATATTGACCCTTCAAAGACTTCTTGAAATATCTGAACTTCCTTTACTTAATTGATTAAACAGTGCATTAATTGAAACGTTGGTAGTTAAAGATTTGCCTCTCCTGAGCAGAGAAAATTTAAAAATATTTCAATTGGTTTTAAAGCAACACAAATATTATAAATTAAGTCCTATTCCACAGTCTTAATATGATGAGTATGTATCGCTATGTCTAGCGTTCATTTTCAGCAGGTTATAATGTTGCGTTGCATATGGGAAGGGAACTTTTATTGCGTACTACAACGAATTTAAATTTATAAAAATTTATTATGTCCTAGATAATTATTTTTTAATTATAACGCGTAACTTGAAAACACTATATATAAATTCGGAATTCATAACATTTTATTTCAATACACAACTCGATATTATCATCAATTATTTCGTTATTAAAACAAATTAATAAATAAAAAATGTATTCATTTAAAAAAATTCGGTAAAATATTTATAAAATAAATTTTCAACCTTTTTCAATAGACGTAATTTTAAAATCGTAATTTTCCATCGCAATTTTATTATTCAAATATTTTTTAAATTTAACATTTTTTACTTTTCTGCTTTTAAAAGTTAAAATCCTCGCATCCATTATTAAATACGAGTCCTTTGCCAACTTGGTTGTCATGTAGGGGTTTCATTATTGCAAAGGGCTACAGAGAAAATCTCGGTAACAGTCATAAAAATTAATTTCCATAATTACAATGTCTTCCTGCATTTTTCTCCCATCGCTAAACTGTCGTTTCTCAACCTATCAGACAGGTAATTTCCGCCGAGAAAAGTTTATTTGGACAAGATAAGCCCGTGGAATAGCAACAGTAATAATTCAAATCCATCCGTCCATTAGCTAAATTAGAATCCATGTGATCTTTACTGAAACGGAGCAATTTTTCTTAATTATAATCATTTCGCTAGTCGAGCATATCATTTGAAATATTTGACAATTTAGATTGTTCATCATACAAAAATATCATCAACTGATGAAAGTAAAAAGAAAGATTTTTTTTTCTTTTTTTCTCTTTTCTGAAATTGCATATTTATTTTCTCTCCTGACTTCAGAATTTCCAATCAAACTAAAGACAATAAAAGAATTTCGAAAATTCCCATGATTAATTATGCGTAATAGTAATAATTAATATTTTCCATAACTCATAATAATTTTATAGTTTTATATTTACAAAAAATTAAAAATCAGATTTTTTTTGCTTAATTTTTTTTATTGTCAATTTTTAAAAACGCGGTAATTTTCTGAAAATAATAACTGATGTTTTCCTAAACCTTTTATTTATGACATTTCGACAACGGATGCTTCACTCAGAAATGGATTTCCTAAAGGTTATCATCCGGTTATTTGGACCATTTGATTGAAAATATTTCTCGCCTAAAGAATAACTACTTGCAAATAACCTTAGTAGTCTTCCTTGCACAAATGGTCACGGGATGAGAATTGAAAAAATTTTAACGGGTTAGAGTCTTTTCTGGAATGGTTAATTTTTATCACCAAATTAATTAAACAATGTCCAAAATTCTCACAGCTTTCACAACAATCTAACATAGTTTCAAGGATTCTATCATTATTGTCTTTCACGGTCTATATTAAGTTTCGCGAGTGCGATAATGACCGAATAGTCAAAATGAAATCCACCAATTCTCTTCAAGACATTAATGGATCGAGGGTATTCTGTTTAATCTTATTCTTTAGTCTTCGAGATTTTTTTTCATTTCTAAAATTGCATTATAGAACAATGAAAGCATCTTTTATCATACCTACTCTAGGGACACATATAAATCTAATTTACTTCAAATATTTAAAAATAACAGAATAATTTATTTGAATTTGAACAGCATTTTGTTTAAATAACATTTACAATTTATTTATTTGTGAAGTTTAATTATTATACTTAAAATAATTAATTTTATTTCCAAAACGCCAGAAATTCGAGAGACGAAATCAAAAAGGGTGAAATGATTTCATTTTCTTCCGTCATGGTTAACTCAAATTTAATTAAATTAAATTAATGTACTAAAGCATATTTTATCTTAAATGCTTATTTTCAGTATTTTATTATTATTATTATTATTATTATTATTATTATTATTATTATTATTATTATTATTATTATTATTATTATTATTATTATTATTATTATTATTATTATTATTATTATTATTATTATTGTTGTTATTATTTTTATAATTTTGCAATATGATTCAAAAGGCAAAATTTAGTTTATTAAAAATAAAAATTTAATTATTAAATAGTTTTAAAAGTAGTATTTCTCGATTCAACTCAAGTATTTTCTATATTAATTTTTTCTTACAAATTCTGCTTCAAAAAATATTTAACCTTGGCAAATTTTATTTCATTCAAGAAATTCAATCGAAAGAATTAGCGTTAAAGTGATGTAATCTTTTCTTTAGTTATAGAAGTTGCCGATTTTAGAAAACTACGTAGGGAATTTAGAAGACAGAAATGTGAGTTAATTCATATTTCGACCTTATCGTAATGGAAAATTCATGTTAAAAATATTTGGTTGTTTTGTAAACATAAAAACTTTTTAACAAAAAAACTTTCAACGACAAAATTAATTTGATGTTGTTCAAATCGAAGAAAATTTCATTTTAACTGTCATCAATATTTAAAAGGATAATGTTGGTTTTGATTATTTATGCTTTCATTTGCTATATATTCACATTTTGATGTGCAATTCATTCGGTTATCTTTTCTGATTATTTTTTCCATCGAATTTATTAAAAAGAGAGCCTGAAGACTATAAATCAGTAATATATCGATGTTTGTTGTTACTCACGAATTTTCGGCACTGCCTTTCGTGAGTATCAACAATAGTCTCTTTTTAATATATATATATACATATATATATATATATTCTTTAGAAAAGAGTTATAGACAAATAAAATGAAATATAACATTACCATGTCAACTAAATTTACTATTAAAACGTTGTGTCGAAGATTTTATATGTAGACAAATTATACAAATTTTTATCAAAATTATTTGTATTATTATTAATTACAATTTAAAATTTGTCGCAGTGTTTATTCATAAAAAAATATTTCGACCTAAAATAGGTCTTAATTAATCAAATACAAAATTTATTCAGATGTAAATACTGGAAGTTAGAATTTTAATAAAAATTGAATTCAAAATTATTCTTAATTGTTATTATTATTATTATTATTATTATTATTATTATTATTATTATTATTATTATTATTATTATTATTATTATTATTATTATTATTATTATTATTATTATTATTATTATTACTATTATTATTATTATTATTATTATTATTATTATTATTATTATTATTATAATTATTATTATGATTATTATTATTATTATTATTATTATTATTATTATTATTATTATTATTATTATTATTATTATTATTATTATTATTATTATTATAATTATTATTATTATTATTATTATTATTATTTAATTGAGTAGAAACATGAAAGTCATATTTAATGATTAAAAAATCTGTTAAATTAAAACAAATTAAATAATATGGCCCTTAAAGTTATTTGCTTATTAATTTAGGTTTTTCTCACTATTTTAAAATTTCAATATCATCTCATATTTTTGTAATTCATTTCAAATCATTTCATTTTCAATGAGAATTCAGCTTTGTTGTTTAAATCATGAGGAATCCCGAATAAATTTATTAAAATCCTAAATCAATATTTATTCATTAACTGTCATGTTTAAATGAAAGAAAATCATTGAAATCAATTAAATATCTCAAAATCGATTCCACGATGCCATGTAATTAATTTTGTCCAATTTATTATTGATTTTAATCAGTCTATATTTAAACAAACAATCATTGTCATCTCTACAAATATCAATAGAGAAAAAAATTCATTAAACAGTTCCAAATCGAAA
Organism: Schmidtea polychroa; assembly: GCA_959609185.1. Taxonomy (NCBI): domain Eukaryota; kingdom Metazoa; phylum Platyhelminthes; order Tricladida; family Dugesiidae; genus Schmidtea; species Schmidtea polychroa. The sequence goes on from CAUHTR010007816.1 coordinate 107,649, forward strand.
TTGAAATTGTAAAATTATATTTTTCAATTATGTTTTATTAAAACCATTGATTGAGATAATTAAAATATTGTAATTGAATTTAAACTCAAATGATAAAATAAAAGTTATCAAACATCAAAGCCGCCTTTAACTATTGATCTTTTTAATTAAATTTAAAATTAACTATCATTAAAATAATAATAATAATAATAATAATAATAATAATAATAATAATAATAATAATAATAATAATAATAATAATAATAATAATAATATTAATAATAACATTCTTTTTCAATGAATAATAAAAATATGAAAATGTCATTTTTTAATAATACACAAAAAATATATATAATTGTACCATCAGGAAAAAAATGTCTTAATTACACGTTTTCTTGCAAGAGTTTCCGGTATGCTCTAACCAAAAATACGGATTCTTCTGGTAATTGAAATGGAAAAAATTAAATTAAATGCATTAATTATATATTCAACTAAGATATAACCTTTGCAAATGATTAAAAATAAAATATTTCCGAAATCTGGATTTTCAATGTTTGTTTTAATGTTCAATAACATAAACTTCAAGAATCAATTTGTTTACCTAAAATTATTTTTAATAGAATTAAAGCAAATAAAAAAATATTTCCTCAAAAGACCGTTTGAATTCAGAGCCTAATTTAAAAGGTATTTCCATTGTTTTGTTTTGTTACATTTTATGGATTCCATTGAGTTTTCTGTGACGGCTTTATTGATTTCAATTCCACAAACAATCATCGAAACCAACCGTAATTTTTTTTCTTGAATCTACTGAGAAATTCAGTCTACCAACAGGTTTCCGGAAATCCCATATACCACTGACAATTTTTTCTTTGATCAACTTTAGGAATTTTTCTTTTAATTTTTTTCGGCTTTTCATTGTTTCTGATTTATTGCAAATCGAAAAAAATGATAGCAATCGATTGTTAAAATAGCTATTCAATAATAATAATAATTAGTTTATTAATAAAAAATAATAATAATAATGATAATACATTTATAAGACAAATCAACTAACGTTTTAGCCAAACATTTCACACAATCCTGCATTGGACTGCTTGCTGATCAACAAATCTCCAGTCATATACAAATAGTTTTCTTGCTCAACTCTACTGTATAGATTTATTTTAGGATATTAAAATGTCAAAAAATATATTTATATTATATTATTAACCAATTTTAATGTTTCATAGAAAGTTATTCTAGCGACTAAATATAATAATAATAAAGTTTTATTTTATTATATAAATATTTTTTGAAATTTCTATATCAAAATGTTAATTAAATTACTAAAGATTTAGCTTAAAATTTTTACACATCACTTTAACCAATTAATTTTCACAGTAAAATAACTTTTGAACTTTTTTTTACAACTTTTATCATAACAATTTATAACTTTGACCCCATAGAAAATACGGAAAAAAATTTTGCATTAAAAATAAGCTAAAATCAAAATCATTGAATTGAATCTTGTTAAATTTGTTAATTTTATGTATGAAATTGTATTAAATTGCAAAGTTCATTCAGATCAACTGACAGTTGGTAAATTTGTAGAGATGTACAAATGATTTCACTTGGTTTCGTCAGTAAAAATTACAATGTTGAAAGAAAAATTCAAAGATTTTATATTATAAGCAACATATCAATTTACTTGTATGTTAAAGGTGTTGTTTGAATTATAACTTTCTAAATGATTAAAAGGAAAATAAATGAACACAGCCCACGCAGTTCTTACAGTTAAAATCAAACAATTAATTAAAAAAAATAGATTAATCGCTATTTTCCCATCGGGAAATTATTACAATTAAAAGACTCTTAACCAAGATATCTACAAGGGGTGGACAGATCCATAATAGTAGTATAATAACTGCAACAAATTAACTCCACTCAGATCAGGTGACTTATGGTTATAGTAGCCAAAATAATAGTAAACAAATCGGATCAAATTTTTTGTTATTATTTCATTGATTGCGGATTTCCTCTTCAAGCTAGACAAATGAAAATTTCACCATTAGGAAGAGCGTCCTCCCCTTCAACTAGGTAAATTTTAGATATGAAAGGAAATAAGAAGAACACTGAAAGTGCGGTAGAAGGTATCGGAAATTTATCATTCCCATGCGCTTATCTACTAGTACAAATTTAAATACATAGTCAAATAAAACGCGTAATCAAGCGTGAATGAGTAAAATCACTTTAAACGGCAATAGCCAGTTGTCATGGTATTGCAAAAATATTATTATTATTATTATTATTATTATTATTATTATTATTATTATTATTATTATTATTATTATTATTATTATTATTATTATTATTATTATTATTATTATTATTATTATTATTATTATTATTATTATTATTATTATTATTATTATTATTATTATTATAGTCCATTTAACTATTACTTTTTACTTTATTCTTAATGATCTATTTTTAATATAAAAATTTCCCCACGTACGTTCTAAACATTATAAATGTACTCCTCCTCACTATTATCTAATATGATCCTATTATTATCATTTGAATTATTAATCATTTTACTTCTACAAATAATAATATTTTTATTACTATTGTTTTAGTATTATAGTTGTTATGATTACTGTTATCATCACTATTATTATTATGATTATCATTATTATTATCAGGATTTTATTATTATCAACATTATTATTATTAATATTGTTAATATTATTTCTACATAGGTAATATTTAATATTGTCCGTTAGATTGCTCTTCGCGTTATTACCATGATTAATTATTAGTATCATTCTTATTTTGAGAACCGTTGGTTTATTAACAACTTTTTGCATTTATCTTTATTTTAAGTAACATAATTAATATGGGAATCGTCATTAGCATTTGCATCTTCGGTTATACAATAACTCGATTATCGGGGCACAACTGGAGAAAATCTGTCAATCTCCAGATGTCTAGATAATTAGTCTTGAGGGGACATAATTTTCCCCAAGCCAAATGAAGGCAACAACCCAGAAGGTGTTTCGAATCGAACAATAGATTTTTTGTTACGCCATCCACTCACTACACTCTAGGAAATAATCTTAGTGAAAGATACATGACCTTATTTTCAAAATGATAAATATCGAAGTGAGGCTTCCTATTGGCAGTCAAGAACCCGTCAAGAAGGTCTACGGAAGAGTTATCTTAACACAGAAGCTCATTTGCTCTGTAGCTTTGAACGACCTAGTGCAGTTCCAACATGGTCACAACCATGGGTACTAAGTCGTTTTTTAAATAGTCAAAAAGCGACTTACGGAAGCTTGCGATCACCACGGATATATGATCATAACTACAACTTCGATTCTCTTTTCATTTTTTCATTGTCTTTTCGTAAGCGCCAACATTATGGTGACATGCTTATAACCATAAAAATACTATGCCATAATCAGGGAAAGAAATGAATGATGTTTTATTTGATATGTAAATATTCATCCTATTCATCGTGGGGAAATTCCTCGCAAATTCAAAAATTTTTGGTATCCAGGAAATTATAGATCTTGATATTTTTCATTTGACTTTTTACATGGTTTATTAATTTTTATCAAAAAAAAATAAAAAATAAAATCTGAAAAAAATTTATTAATAGTATGCAAAAAAATAACTAAAAGTTAAAATTATGAGCTACAAAATTAATCCATTCTAGTCACAACTATCATAATCTCGAACAATACTTTGTACACGAAGAGCACTGACTCACTAACGTTTTTCCACAGAATTTTCCTACGATGAATTTGCAAAAGTCATATTATTGTACATGCATATGCATGTATGCCAACCAAACATACACTAAAAAAACCCTATAGAATCAGTTAGCATACTTAATTGCAAAAATGCAAGTTTTATTTTCCGACTGATTTATCGGCTTATTGCAAGAATAAAGGCATACAATCACTATGAAAAAATTTTGTTTTTTTTTAATTTATTAAAATTTAATAATTAACTAGATAATAAAAATAAATATTATTAATATTTATTATGATTTTAATGTTTGATTATGAATATATAATCAAAATAGTTAATTTTTATGTAACAACTGATTAGAAGCTCTTAAGTTTTTGCCTTAAAGCAAAAATAAGCCTAAATCTAATCTGACAGCGCTCGAGGAAACTCATCAAATATTTTGGTCATTTTCTCTTAAAACACATTTTTATCAATATAAAACCATAGTTCACTTATCAAAGTTTCGCCATTTGAACCGTCTTAAATTTTACATTAAATAGTGATTTTTAAATCTATACATACTGTAGTTTTTTCTGTAAGCAAAGATAAGGATACCTTTCAATAGATACCTTTGAATCCATATTAATTGTCGTTTATAATAATCATTAAACAAAAATAATTTTATTTTAAAAAGAACCTCATAAAATGGATTAAAAACACAAAATTTAGCGAAGTTAAAGATTATGAGGAAGATGAAAGAATCTAAAAGTTTTAATTAGAAATTTTGTTAAATTTTAAAAGGAATTATATCGAAAAATATTTTAAAAGAAAAATTGAAATTTGTTTAACCATTTTCTGCTAATGATACCATGATGGAATCATGATATATTTCATACAGGTATAGACATCTATGGACTGGTAGGTATAATATTTTTATTTATGATCGATAAGGAAGATCTATACTTTTAATGTAAAATCATTTAATCCCGCCTTTTACCAAATATTTTATTGATTTTGTCATTTGAAAGAAGCAATAAGTGATTTTAGGACGCCATTTTCAACTCTTACTTCAGCCAGGAAAGGGTTAAATAACAAACAAAGAAAAGATACGTTTTGAGTGCATAATTTATTAAATAAAATTTATGGAATTCATCTAGTAATTTACAAACCGACGTTAATGTTTTAACGGATGAGAATCCTAATAATGATGATGTTAGTGATCAGGCTTACAAGCCCGAGCCCAGTACAAGTAAAGATATTTCCTCCGCCAAAAAATGTAATATTCATCGTAAGTATAAAGACGACTTTTTAAATTTTTGATTTACATCTACAACGAAAATTGATCAAACCGTTACCGAGTATGCTATTTTTACCAAATATATTATATATACATCAATCAATTAACCAAGTAAAATTCTTTCAATTTATACTATTGTTAGAGGGTCTCCAAATTTTTAAATTATTAAAAAGATACCAGGACCAAAAAAGGTTGAGAATCACTGTCACATAGGTTCAAAAAAAGAGATGAATTTCTTGATTTTGAATTATTTCAATGTCACAAAAAAGTTTAATAATTGTAATAAATCATACCCCTCGGTGCCCAAACGCGGAAATCACTGAATACTCGGCATACTGGTTAATCTCAATATTTGGTGCAATTAATGTTATGTAATACAAGATGAAAAAACTGTGATCCTAAGCTTGGGATATATCAATGAAATAATTAAATTTTATAAACAAATTTTTTATTCGGATTTCATTGAAAATCTAATATAAAACAATTCTTACAAAGGTTGTTACTATCAGAAAATGGTTAAATTGATATGAATTACGTAATACTATTTGTATAGATCTTGCCTGATAGCCTTCTCAAATTCCAGTGTAAATATTTCATGATTGAAATAATCTGTAGGTTTGAAAATGATGAAATTTCTGATAACACGCCACTGGCCTCATTTAAACGCAGGGATGACGTAATTAGACGAGAAAACACTGCGACAGAAGTGTAGTAAATTTGCCGAAGGAGAATCAAAGTCCACATCCAGTGGAGATTTGATTAATAATTCATGTTAATCTTTCATTAATTGAGGATTTCGTCAGTGAATATTCCAGTATCTGTTTGCTTTAATAATAATAATAATAATAATAATAATAATAATAATAATAATAATAATAATAATAATAATAATAATAATAATAATAATAATAATAATAATAATATTAATAATAATAATATTAATTAATAACAGTCAACCACCGGTTTAGTTAATTTGCTTATATTTCTTTATTTTCTAAAACTTTTCTAATCTTTTATTAATAATATTGTTCGTTGAACTTATGTCATTCAAAATTTCCTATGAAATAAAGTAGTGGTCGCCAAATAATTGCATTGTTCAAATCAACTTAATATAAAGTCTTCATTGAAAGACTTATAATTAAATTTGGTCACGTTATGTCATGATCGAGCAATGTTGAAAGCTAATTATTAAAATTATTATTATTAATTTTATTATTATTATTATTTTTATTATTAGTTTGATTCACTAATAAAACTTAAAATATAACAATATAGTACACATTTTTGAGAGACTTATTTTTGTTTAAAAAGGCGAGATTGTAATAATAGGAAACATGAAGAATGTATTGAACAATTTCGATACAAATTATTTACAACACTTCAACTCTCGGAATTCAAAACCCGAAGAAATACTTCTCAAATTTCCGAGAGAATATCAAAATATGTAAGTCATATACCATTGAAAAATTAATGTAAATGTTAAGAATGTCGTCAACAATGCTTTAACTTCATGTCCAGTAACTGGAAAGTGAGAGTAAAATTTATTGATTTTCACTAATTATGATTATTAAATTTTGTTTTAATTAGTAAAAAAACAATATTAAACAATTTGTTTAGTCTATTGTCAAAATTTAAAGTACACCAAAAAGGGAAACTACTGGTGTTTCATAATGATTTTATTTTATATTTTTAAAATTTTATTGTAAATTATAAATAGAGTTATAAATAAAATTTAACCAAAAATATTTTAATTTTAATTATTTAAAAAAAAATTTAGTGTGGTTTGTTTTAATTACTACCAAATTACTGATTGGATGATGATAAAATTTTGCATTTACTATTTAATTAAACTTTGATTAAATTTTAACTTTAAATTTAATTTCCACTGAAAGAAAAAACCCAAATAACACTTTAATCCTTTTTTATTGCATCAAATTAACACTAAAACACATTCTATTCATTTTATGTATAAAAAATCAAATAATTGTGCTCAACCCTTTATCATAATATTAACACTTATTCTTTAATGTACTTACTTTTACTTATTAGTAGTTTATTTGGGATGCCCGAAAAAAAACCCAAAGGAAAAAATAGCCAAGGCAGAATAAGCTAAGGAAAAAAACCCAAATGATGCTAGGAAACAAAGCCACGGAAATAAAAGTCACAGATTTATAAATAAAAGCCAATAAAACTTTAGAGTTTATTTGAAGATTGCTCAAATTTCATTTGTATGTATTTACTATGCTCAATCTATACTCAAAATTGGATTGTTTGAAGTGTGCTCAAATTTAATTTATATGTAAATACTGTATTCATTCATAATTTTTAATATTTTAAATAATAGAATAAAATAAATAAATATATTATTATAAAATTCTAGCATTTTATTAAGCAAAATGTAATATCAAAATTATTGAAAGTCAGAAATGGAATGAGAAGTTTTGTTTAGATGGTTATATGTATGTAACAAAGCGTACCGGAAAGCAACAGATAACATGGCGTTGTAAGAAGAGTTCATCAGCGAAGTGTTCGGCAAATGTGAAAACCGATTTGGATATGAAGAGTTGCTGAAAAGATACCCTCAGTTTCTTCGTGGTGTCAGTCATTACATCAGATTTGGTCAACCATTTGTGTAAACAATAGTAATAAAAGTAATAGTTATGAAAATTTGTCTACTTATATTTCATTTAAAATATTATTTAACATTTTTATATACTTTTTATAGTTTTGCTTAACTTAAATATTCATTAAATGAATTTATAATTGTGGAATTTTTGCCTTTTTTTCCATGGCTTTTATTACCTGGATTTTTTTATTTGTACTCACAATTGGCTTTCTTAGTTTTACAAGGAGTTGCGAAAGTGTTCAAAGAAATCAAATTATAATTTTTCGTATTAAGAAAGAAATAAAAAGGATCAATATTAATAAATATTGAAATTGTGTTATGAAATAATTTTAAATGCCGACAAAAACAGCAGTAATTGATAAATGAATATACTAAATATATACACTTGTATAAGTGATAATATAAACTCGGTGACAAATCTGTGAGAAAAATGGTTGCCGCACAATAGTTGAAACAAATATCGGCATTTTCTTTGTTGTATTTACATTTTTGGGTATCATAAGTACAATGATGGAGACAATATTAGAAATAAATTAGAAAATAATAATATTAATAATAATAATAATAATAATAATAATAATAATAATAATAATAATAATAATAATAATAATAATAATAATAATATTAAACAAGTAAATGGTTTAACTTATCATTTACTTGTTTAACATTTGATTTATGCTTGTAACAAGAAACAATAATTTAATAATAATAATAATAATAATAATAATAATAATAATAATAATAATAATAATAATATAATAATAATAATAATAATATAATAATCTCTCTATATACTAAAAAAGCTAAGGGTCCCCTCCATCCGAATTTTACCTTTTTTTGCTTATTATTTTTTATTTATATTTTTTTTTTTTATATTTTCTTTAATTTAATTTTTTTTAAATTTTTTTTTGTATTTTATCATGTATTTTTTCTTATGTACTTATCGTTGTATATTACATTGAAACGATTTATGCTATTATTTTTTATCATAGTTATGTAAACATATTAATAAACTAAATCTCCTCCTGTCCAAGAATACCCTGGATATTTACTTTAACATTAACCCCACATCTCTATTACCTAATACATTTCATTTAAATTAATTTTTATTAATTCTTTTATTTCCAAAAATCACTTCTAAGCTTGCTTAGTAAACATTTATTATTTTAATGCCTTACACAGTTTTACAAGAATTGAAGGTTAACAAGATCAAACATCCAAAAACTTTAAAGTCTTAGAATATTTTCTGTACATTTAATGTTTTTAATTTTTTAAATTTTAAAAACTTAATAAAATTTTTGTACTGTGTTCCAATATTGTTCCAAAAATTAAAAATAATATGACAATAGGTGGAATCAAGACGAAATGAAATAAAAATAAAATAGTTCATATTATATAGCATAAATTTAATGAAACATGTTAAAATTATTAAAAATTATTTTCTTTTTTAAATTTATTAATGATATGCGTAAAAAATATGGTTATATGTATTATAAAAAATTAGTTATAAAACAAAATGAAAAAATAAAAACTACTTTAATCACAAAGCAAAAATTACAATGCAATAAGTTTATCATAATGTTTATAACTATAATTAATTATAAAATAAAAGTACAATAATTTTTTTATAATTTTTAACGTGATATTAACTATCCAATTAAGGATAATATTTAAGCAAATTAATGTAACAAATTTTATTTTGACCGACCTATAACTTTCTTCAACAATTATTTACATTATCCCACATTATCACCCACACATCAACTATTATCAACCTTCGTTTACAATGGACATTAGGGACGTAGCTAGGGGGATAGGGGGCATTTACCCCTCACATTAAATTATAGAATATCAAATATAAATTAGGGATGAAATATTTTAATAAAACCTTTATTTTGGTTTTGTTATGAGAATTGTATGAGATAAAAAAAACAATGTGTTTTTTAGTTAAGTCTTTTAAAATCAAGACACAACAACTATGCTCGCACTAGGTATTCACGTAGTTCGTCTGTCTTTTCGGCACAACAAAATACATAGACGAGTGCCAATTTAAGCAGCCTGGTTACATGTATTACTGTGCTCGGCTACGTGCGTAAACCACTCCCACTTCTCCGCATTTGACACATTTAATTGTATTAGTTATTATTGTATTAGTTAATATTATATTGTAAAATATTCTATGTAATATAAATTGTGAATAATTATTAATAAATTTGTTAAATATCTTAAAATATTTTTTTCTATTTTTCCCTGTCATCTTTTAACATTGCTCGATGAATTGCAATAATTAATAAATTTGCCCCCACCCAAGCTGAAATCCTGGCTTTATTATATCCATTATTTACAGTGTTTAACATCATTATTTTCAAGATTATTTTAGTATTACTTCGAAATTTTCAGCGCTTTTTATATATCCAATCCATTTTCATATATTTATCCCTATCCTCATAACTTTTACCGTTTTTTCATCATCAGTAATATCAGTAAATATCAGTAAAATTTTGCGTACCTTCTATTTTTGAGGAAAATGTCATTATTCAAACATAGATTTAATGAAAATAATTTTGCTGGAATTACCAACCAGTCAGGTTTGTTTTTTATATGTATTGGGGACCCAAATATTCGTAATTCTAACTATTCGAATATCGAATAGTTAATGATAATATATTCGAATATATTCGTAAAATTTTCAAGAAAGGAATTATTAATACATTCGGATAATAAATATATTCATACAACAAATTACATGATTTTAATTTAAAAAATACTTATTATAAAAAATACAGTAAAGAAATATTTTAATTTTAAAAATACATATTATGTTGATGTAGGTTTTATAGCCATTAATGTATTATATAATATATCCAACTTTTGTGTTCTCTTATTAAAGGCATCTAAATTTTAAAAAATTTTTTTGGATTTTATTATTATGTTTTTTATATATAGGTTTTTCAACAATTGATAATATTTCGATTTTGTAAATATGCTTATATAAAAACAATAAAAATTAGTGAAAATTTAATTTTTAAAATCTAAATATAAAAAAGTGTATAAGACGTATAAGTGTATATAATAAAAAAATTAATTTTAAAAATATATAATAATAAAAACATAATGGAAAATTATAAACAATAAAGTGATAATTTAAGCCTTTTACTGCGAATAATGTATTTAATGAAAAAAATTTCGACTATAAGATAGTCCTTGTAATAAATGCTGCTACCAAGAAATCATCACTTTATAATAGAAAATTATTTCGACAACAAAAAAACATTAAAAAACAAGCCAAAAAAAATGAAATTATTTTAATTATTTTAATTTTAAATCGATACATGAATGAATGAATACTTGCATATTACTTCCGGGTTCGTATAGAAAAATATTAAAAATCTTATAATATAAATATGAGCGAATACTGTAGGAATACTGTTTTAAAGTATTCGAATAACGAATACTAAAAAACAGGAGGATATATTCGGGGTTCGAATATTCGGATTGGAGGCTCTAATTGGGGTTCATAAAGTATTGAGTTTGTAATATTTTATATCCATTCTATATTTAATAAATGAAATAAATAAATTTTTATGATTCCATTTTTAATCCAACAAGAGTGAAGCAATAAAAACTGATAAATCCCTACGACGGGTATATTATAGTTTTATTTACAACATCTCCCCATTACATAAATTAGTGGAATAAAAAATAAGTATTTGGAAAGTATTCACAATTAAATTGAAGAAAAGATTACATAATCAACTTTCCTTCATCGAATAATGTAATATCCGGTTCCACTCAAATTTCCATAAAAGTCCAATACAATAAACATTGCAAAGACATGGGATGATTATTTCTATTTTTATTTCTCTATCGACATATAAACCTGATATTTTGATATCTTAGCTTAGGCAATGGCCGCGTTTTATATAAATTGTTACTCCAAATTATTGATATTATTAGTTTCATTTTATTTCCTAGGGAGTTGCATACAATATTATTCTTCTGATTCAGGATACAATCACCGATTCTTCATAGTTCCATTTACCATTCTGAAAGAGGTTAACAAACTTAAACTTATGATGTCAGATAATCTTTGACATGCCATCAAAACAGTTTTATTAAATGAGGTAATATTTCTTTATATATTGACATTTGACCTGAAACGTGAGCCATATGATATTAGTGGGCTACAAATTGATAAGCTCCGCCAACTAGACATATCTAAACGTATGTCAGACAAAGATTCCCCACAATATATCAATAGGCATTATATGCGGTTGCCAGGCATTGAAACTTATTGAAAGGGAACAAATGTGGTTCGTGATAAAAATGAAAATGAACTTCTGCGATAAAAGAAAAGTGAAACTATTATTAAAGAGTATTAAACTATCATTTCGTCGTAATTCAAACAAGGGAATAAACAATGAATATCAATGATTCGGCCATTGTTACAAATAATAAATAATTAATGGCATCATTGACAATCGACATCTACTGACTATGAGTATCAGACACCGGTATCTATTTTTATTTCCCTTTTATTGATTGGGAAATGTGATGCTGAGGATGATGACGGTGATAATAATGATAATAATAATAATAATAATAATAATAATAATAATAATAATAATAATAATAATAATAATAATAATAATAATAATAATAATAATAATAATAATAATAATTAGAATTAGAATTAGAATAATTATAATAATAATAATAATAATAATAATAATAATAATAATAATAATAATAATAATAATAATAATAATAATAATAATAATAATAATAATAATAATTAGAATTAGAATAATTATAATAATAATAATTATTATTATTATAAAATTAATGATAAAAAAATAATGACTCAAACATTCAAACACTAAAAAAACTTTTAAAAACATTTAATTGATAAAGTCATTGGATCCAAAAATTAATGTGCAACATGCAGTAAACAATTGTGTTTTAAATGTTTTTGGATAGTTTTTTTATAAATTATATATATATGGATTGTTGTTGTTAAATCAAATATTTATTAAATTGGATAATTTTTAATTTTCTATTTTTAGTTACTACAATTTAAAAAGATAATATATTTAGAATAATTAATACATTTGTTCAAAAATCTGTAATTTATTTAGTTATCCAACCTGACGATGACAGGAAAACTGTCGAAATATATCGTATAGCGAATGTTTAAGTGGCTATTTCTTATAATTAAATCCTTTCCATGGTTAGCTGTTTATTCAATAATAATAATAATGATAATATTAATGATAATATAATGATAATGATTTAATTATTAAAAACGCAAATCAAAAATATGTTTCTCAATATAATTCGACAATTTTCCTGTCCTTATCAGGTAAACATAATGTTTTTTTTGCACTTTTTAATCAAATTTAAAGTTTTTTTTCGTTATATTGTGTTTAAAATGACAATTTACATTTTTCGCAAAGTTGTTTTTCCAAAATACAAGTTAAACAACTTAGAGAAAGAGAATATTTTTCTAGTCACCTTCATTCACTTAACATTACTTTTTGAAAATAAAATGAACGTTAATATTAATAAAAAAACAATCTCAATGGAAGTTTTTGAGACTTTTTAGCTGAAATTTTTGAATTTGTTTTAAAATCGGTAACACTCAATAAAATTTTTATGGAATCTTAAGAAATCTTGCGACATTCAAAAAAAAATAAATAAAAAAATAAAAATTCCAATAATAATAATAATAATAATAATAATAATAATAATAATAATAATAATAATAATAATAATAATAATAATAATAATAATAATAATAATAATAATAATAATAATAATAATAATAATAATAATAATAATAATAAGAATAATAATAATAAGAATAAGAATAATAATAATAATAATAATATAAATAATAATACAGTTGAACCCGCTTAATATCATGCTTACGGTTCCAAAAAAAATCATGATATTAAGTGGGTCGTGATAATAACCGAAACTCGCTTAATATCCACATATGTGACATTAACCGGAAACTCGGTTATTATCATTATTCATGACAATAACCGAAATTTTATTTCAATAGAGAATTTATTTATGTATTTATTTATGAAAAAAAGACATTATATTGACTACTTAGTAATAAATTAATTATTTTTAATATACATCCAATATATTGACTAGTAATAATTCATTTATTTATTTATACATATACGCTCGCAAATTTATTTGAACCATTTTTCTAATGTTAATTGACGCGTTTTGGTTGCATTTTTTAATATAGTGTGCTGATTTAAACTGATTTTTTTTTCAATTTTCAATTTTTTTCAATTTTCAATTTTTTTCAATTTTCAATTTTTTTCAATTTTCAATTTTTTTCAATTTCCAACTGATTTAAACAGTCCCAAGCTGCAACATTGTTATTTGTTAAAAACATTTGTATATTTTTTTAAAAGATTCTAAAGCAATATTGTTGGTTATAGTTGTTGTAGTTGATTCTGTTTCATCGTCGCTAACATCACTTGCCACATTATTATTTTCATTTTGCTTTTTTTGTTCCACGATGGATTCCACAATCATTTGATCATTCAAAGGTTCTGAACATTCTTCATTAATATCCATTTCCAAATATTCATTAAAATCAAAATCCAGTTCATTTATATACAAAGCAAGTTCGTCACTTTCAATTAAATCTGGAGCATTATTACAAAATTTTGCCTTTTTGAAACAATTTTGTACAGTTATGCTGGTAACGTTGTTCCATGCTTCTTTTATTAAAAGTACCGCATCCAATAGATAAAGTTTTTTACTATTTGCCCAGCTTGTATTTGATCAGTGGAAGATTCAATTGCTGCTAGTAATCTCAAAAAAATTAAGAAAACTTATTAAAATTTACCTCTTTTTATATCAAAACCCGGTAGATTTTGGTTGCTTCCAATATATATATATATATATATATATCTATTTTAAATTGAAATTATCAAGTTTCAGTTTTAAATTTTTGAAACTTCTTTTGTGTGAACTTTGATAAAAAAGATTATAAAACAATTCATAAAATATTCATGATAATAAGCGGGAAATGGATATTATGCAAGATGATATTAACCGAGTAAAAATGTATTGATTTAATAGTGTTTAGCAAGTGGATTTTGAGTTTTAGTGATATTAAACGGGTTCACCTGTAATAATAATAATAACAATAATAATAATAATAATAATAATAATAATAATAATAATAATAATAATAATAATAATATAATAATAATAATAATAATAATAATAATAATAATAATAATAATAATAATAATAATAATAATAATAATAATAATAATAATAATAATAATAATAATAATAATAATAATAATAATAATAATAATAATAATAATAATAATAATAATAATAATAATAATAATACTAATTATAATAATAATAATATTTAATTAATTGGTCAGGAAGATTTCTATTTCACCTGGTGAATAATATGGCTTTTTCAATGATCTTTTCATAAACTGAGTAGGCATGTCGATATAATGTACAGAAATATTTTCTGTTTAAAAATGGGTATTTTTTTTATCAAAAAAAAAACTATCAAGTTCTAATCGATAATTTTCAATGGGCACATGAAAAGTTAGTTTTTTTTCAAATAAAATAAGTGTTTTCCCTCTTAAGTATTGTGAGTGGAATTACTCACAGTGGCAACTCCAATAGACGGTCAATGACCATTTAAACTTTGAGATATTTTTTCTACAAATAATTTCAATGGATCCCGACATTTTGTTGTTTTATTTATTTGTGTTAAAGATTTAAATTAGTAAGATCTAACTATCACGGAATTGTGGGATTGTAAATTGAGCCCATCTAGAAAAGACTAGTTGAAAGCATCGGTTGTTGTTAATTAATAAAAAATATAATGAAAAAATTTTTAAAAACATTTTAAAAAATAAAGATAGTAAAAGGAATAATGTTCTACTTTTTTATAAATCAAATTCATTGTGTGAATTTTTGTACTTTTTAAAAGGATTTCTTATTTTCTAATAAAGTAATGTATATTTCACAATTAGAATGTTTTTGTAATAAACGGATGGGAGGCTGAGGTAACAGGAAAGTTTGTCTTGAACAAAATTTATTTTAAAATGTGTAAATTATATTAAAAAAATATACATTTAATTCTCAGAAAAATCAGGATTTCAATTTAAAAATTAGATTTTCCTGAATAAAATGCGGGCACCCAAATATATTAAATAATTAAATTTTCAATAATTATGTGGACGTAAATGTTTAACATTTAACGTGACCCAGTAGTTATAAATTAAATAGTTATAAATTTATATTTTTTTAAACATAAATCACAAATATTATTAATAAAAGTAAAAAAATGAGTTAATTAAATTTTCTATAGTTTTCTTCCTATAATTTCAAGTTGAACAAAAAACAAATTATTTTATTGATAATAATTCACTAATAAATTTTATTAAAAAGAGATTAATTAATTTAATTAATTTAATCATAATTATTTTAATTTAATTATTTTATTTTAGACAACTAAGAAAAAAAATATTTAATTTGAATTAATAATGAAACAGAAATTATAAGCTATAGAATGGAAATTTTATGAATTTCTTGTTTGATATAGATGTTCGTGAGATGTCAAAATTCAGTCTTCGGAACATTGGTACATCTTGTATTAACAATGATACAATCTCAAATATGTCTTTAAATTCCGTGATATTGTCAATGATGAATCGAGCATTTCAGCTGGAACATTCAATAGTTGGAGAAATTTTTTTCATCAGAATTCATTTGAAATACTTGCACATCCTTGAAATCCATCATTGATTTTTTATAAAAATAATTTCACTTTCATTTATAATTTTTTTAATTAAAAAAACATTAAAAAGTAATAATAATAATAATAATAATAATAATAATAATAATAATAATAATAATAATAATAATAATAATAATAATCATAATAATAATAATAATAATAATAATAATAATAATAATAATAATAATAATAATAATAATAATAATAATAATAATAATAATAATAATAATAATAATAATAATAATAATAATAATAATATTATTATTATTATTATTATTATTATTATTATTATTATTATTATTATTATTATTATTATTATTATTATTATTATTATTATTATTATTATTATTATTATTATTGGAATTTTTTTTTTTCAACAAAGTTTATTATTTGAAAATTTTCGGCTTTTGTTGTTTAATTTTATATGCTCCCACGAAATTTAATTATTTAAACGAATTTCTATTATATGGCTTGAATATCTGTATTTTTTTTCAATGTATTTATTAAAAAGAGCTTGAACATCGATATATTTATTGATTTATAGTCTTCAAGCTCTTTTTAATAAATTTTTCTTTTCACAGATATCATATAAATTTGTTTAAAAAAAATATAAATCTAATGAGAAGGATGAGCCTGTTTTTCAAAACAAATCGTTTCTATACGAGGCAAACTCGAATTTTTTCATCAAGTTTTCGTAATCGTTCACGCTTTTTTGATTTTATTTCTGTTAGCACAGAAAATCCTAATTTACATTGATATGATGAACCAAAGGGAAGCTAATTTTTGGATCAGCGAAAAAAAGATGGGCCCAAAAATTATCGAGACACCCAGTAAAAAAAATAATAATAATTAAACTTTGAAAATAACTTACGACATGTTGAGTGTGACTAGTACCGTTGTGAGCAATACCCATAGGGGGACAAAATATCTTGTCGGATAAACTCAGAGTATACCTTTTGTTTGATATACATATTATAAGGTTTGAAAAATTCGAAGGTTTTTAATCCTTTGAAGGTTATTGACCCACCATAAACCTTCGAGGGTCTGACTAAAAATGACCTCTAAATGACCTTTTGAATGAACCACCGTTCAATAAAATCCATTGGAGGGAACTCTGAAAATTTATTTATTATTTATTTTTTATTATTTAGCAATCCCAAAAAAAATAGACGGCCGTCTTTTTTTTTCGCTTATCCAAATTTTTTTATAGCATTGTTGCTAAATACAAGATACTGATCATAAAGCGAAATCCAAAATGCAAACAATTCCAACTCTTCAAACGATCGTGTCAAAACTAAATCATTTTTCAAATCAATTAACTGCTCTTGCTGAGAGCAAGCCAAAGTAGATCCATTGAAATCGGTGAAAGGACTGATTACCTATTCACATTTTCTTTTGTATCAAGTATCAGAAAATATTTTTTCAACGAGTCTGATAGATTTTGAATTGTTTCCTTTATTTACTGCAAGACTTTTTATGTATAAGGGGATGCATTGACGCCAGGAAAACTATCTAGTTTCTTATTTTGAACAGCTATCTTCCAAAACTGCAATTTTTCCTCGAAAGACTTCAATTTCCCCGTAATTGTAATAATGTTTTCGTTTTCACCCTGAATGCTCGGTTTCAAATGATTCAATTTCTCAAAAAAATCCGATTTGTGCGTTTCAAAAAATAAAATAATTTCAGCTTTCAAGGCAATGAACCGAGAAAGTACCTTTCCTTTCGATAACCAACGAACTTAAGTGTGTTAAAGCAATGATTTAAAATCTGAATCCATTGAATCGCACAAAGATGAAAAATTCTAGACAGCAATGCACTTGATTTGATGTAAATAACAACTTTTATCATATTATCCATCGTGTCTAAAGGGTTTTCAGATCAAGATTTTGAAACCAGTACTTCACGATGAATCATGCAATGTACAATTTTTATTTGTGAATTTTGCCACAAAACATGAGCGCTAAATTCTTTATTTCGGCCTTGCATCTGTGCATACGCTGACACAATTATTCCACAACATTCTATTCGATTCTACTTTTGCATTGACCAAAATAAAAAATATCTTCACCGGTAGTTCTCGCGTTTAATTCACAACAGCAAAAATTGCCACCTCTAAGAATACATAAAAACGATATCAGCTGAGCTTTGTTACTTATATCAGTGTTTTCATCCACTTGCAATGCCCAGATTTTCTGTAATTCATCAGCGGTATTTGTAAACTGGGTTATAACCTGAAATTTTATGTCCTTGGACATGTCTGCAATTTTTCGTTGAATTGTATTACTTGAAAGTGAAATATTTTTGATTTTTTCAATTGCTTCACGACCAAAATTTATATTTTCCATGGCAATTATCATAGCAGGTATTATGATTCCTTCAGCATCAGAATGTGGTTTTTTTTTGAGCTGGGCAATAATAACTGGACAATATTATAGCTTGTTATTTGTGACTGTTCGGGAATAGTAGCAATTTTCTTCATTTTTTTAATATATTTTGTTGTTGCCATCTCATTTTCTAAAAATGTTCCTTTGGTTTGTCTCTGTATTGCTGATGTCTAGTAAGTAAGTGAAGCTGGAGTTTGCTAGGAACCATCGACTTGTTTGATAATGATTTTAAGCATATCATGCAAAACGGCAAAAAACTATCATTATCAGATGAAATAAAGCCATATTTTATATATTCTGCATCGTATTTTCGCTTCAATGTATCTTGAGTTTTGTTTTGAGAATTATCAGTCGAGTTTGATTGTGCTGGTGCTTTTGAATTTTTTAGATACTTTTCCATTTTTATTCTACAAATTTTCAAAATTTAAAATTTAGAGATTCTACGATTTAAACATAAAAATCACTTACTTAATTAGTTTTAATTGCAATTAAACTGGCAAAAGTATCGTGGACGTTGTATAATTTATCAATTAATATTTAATAACTAAACTTTAATAATATTTATAAAGTAAATAATATAAAAAATTTCTTAGTCCTAATAACCAAATCATCATAGAAATATTTTTATAATAAATTTATTTGAATTTGAAATGGCGGTTATAAAATACGTGTTCTGAAATTTCCTTGTGGCACACAGTTTGACAGGCACTGCTCTATAGGATAGATAGGAAGACTTACCATTTAGCACAACAAATCAAAAATGCAGAATACTTATTTTACTCTTAAAAGTAATATAAAATGTTTATTTAATTTCTCCTTTCCAATCTGCATTTAAGTTTTTTAAGTGAATATTAATGTATAAATATAGTAATCAAATATAAATAATTTTCTTTAAAAGGAGTGGATGAAGAACCCTGAAAATTAGAATTTCACCTTAAAGAATAGGAAACACTTGGTAAGTTTGACAAATTAATTTTGTTGTTTTTAGTTATAAAAAAACTCTAAATTCTAAAATTTTGAACTCTTTTGAAAATTTTGAACAACCGCTACGCTGCTGAAGTCATTTTGAAGAGACATACTACGCGTCAATTTATTGACTCTCCGCAGTTAAACAGTTAATCCAAATTTTCCTAAACGTAAATTACTAAGACTGCATGTCATTGTAATAAAAATACACTTGAGAAAAATAAATTGCACTCGTGGGAAACGAAATTGTATTTTATTGAAATATTTCTAATAATAAATATTAATAATTTCCGAAGGGAAAACGAAGTTTTCTATCAAATAATACAAAAGTTAAATCTTATTTATGGAAATATTTGAAATTAATATTGTATAATAGTTTCAGTTTATACATAAATATGATTATATGATTAATTTCTTTATATTGCTTTAACTAATTTTTTTTAAGAAATTTATTAAATAATTTATTTTAATTTAATAATAAAATAATGAATCTATATTTAAAATACAACAAAAATAAATTGCAGGCATAATTTAATTAAAAATTTTTTAGAAAAAATATTCAAGCGCAATTCTTCAGAGAGAATTTTTTTTTAATTTTATTTCGAAAGTTTTGATGTAATAAAATTTTTGGCGCTTTTCTTTATTGGCGATAAATCTTAAGTTTATGAATACATCTTTATGGGTTTCACACACGAATTAATACTAACGAGACATATTTATGGCAAATAATCGGTGTTGCTTAGACTGTTTCATCTTTTTATGAATATTTAAATTCGCTTGGGTTTTTTCATCTCATATTTTTTTCATTTTGATGTCAAATTTCATTAATTTCAGCCCTGCTATGATCGATGAGATTTTTCGAATGAATTTTAATTAAAATAAATTTAATAATTTGAAATTTGAAATTTTATATATTATTAATAATAATATATTTTTATCGTTTTTTATTTTATATTTTCAACTATTTTATTAATATTATTATTTATGAAAAATAAATTTATTAATTTTTTAATATTATTGAAGGTATAAAGCACAAAATTTAGGAAATTTTCCAGACTCTCTTGTTGGTTGATAAATCTCAAATGAATTGAGATAATTATATGAAATTGTCTCTCTTTTGAAATGGTACTTCACTTTTTAATAGCCATTACAAATGTACAACAATAAAAATTTCCCAGCGTGAGAAAGTAAAAAATTTCTATGTTTCATACGCTTCACAGTTTGTAAACAAATTTCGATGAAAACAATTATTTTCATGCATTTGTTTTATAAAAGAATTATTATGTATATTTATTTGATTATTTGCGAGAAATTCATTATTCTCGTGACTGTTTCTAAATTTGTTTTTTATTATTATTATTATTATTATTATTATTATTATTATTATTATTATTATTATTATTATTATTATTATTATTATTATTATTATTATTATTATTATTATTATTATTATTATTATTATTATTATTATTATTATTATTATTATTATTACTATTATTACTATTATTTCTATTATTATTAATAATAATAAAAATAAAAATAATAATAATAGTAATAATAATTTTATTATTTTTAATTTTACATTCAAATATGGTGTCTGGGTTTCGTTATAATCACAAAATGATAATTAATAGTTGTTTTATTCAACTAGAAATCCTCCTTTATAATCAAATGATTTTATTGTTCTTTATGAACCCTTGCAAATATATGAACTATTTGATGTCTGATTGCTACTATTTGTAATTAATATTTTATTGTTTTATTCAAGAAATTATTTATTCAGCTTCTAAAATTATTCTAAATATGAAAATTCTCTATTTTAATTGTACCTTGGTTACTTTAAAAGAAGAATATATTTTCACTCCGAAGTATAAAATAATTTTAAAATTAAAATTAAATTAATCAGGAATTTAGATTAATTTAAAAAATATATTAATTTTTTAATCAGTTATTAATATTTAATATTATATTAATATTATATTATTATTTATTAATAATATTATTATTCAAAACAATTGAATTCTCTAATTTATTTTTCTTTCAAAAATATACAGTAATATTCTGAATTCGGATTAGTCATCCACCGCCTCTGGTATGCATTGAGGTACAGGCTGACCGGATACCCCATGCGCCAGATGAAGTAATTTAATAACCAGTCTAAACATTTATTTTCTGGTCAATGATTGAACATGATATTATTTTTAGAAACTAAAACACAGGAAATTGAAGGTTACTGTACATTTGTTATCATTTTTGTTTGTTTACATAGAAAGTAAATTAAAAATTTTAATTAAATCAATATTTCAAAACAATTAGGAAGAAAAAGTTATAAGCAGATAATTTGTGAGTCACATTCATGTAATATTTAATACTTAATTTATTTAGAGTAATTTAATAATTGAAAAAACTGGTTTGGGCTTGTAAAATCGGTTAATAGATCGACCAGTGAATCCGTCAAAAATTAGGTTTAAATTTACCGGTAATTCGGTAAACTTTTATAATATATTTTTATTAATATTTTTTCAAAAATAATTTTGGTTTACTAAAATGGAAGATGGAATAAAGATAGTAAACTTATCTACATTTAAATAAAAGTAAAATATTAATAACTTTATCATTTGTTTTACTTTCTAGTTTTTCTCAAATGAATATAACAGAATGAATTTCTTTTAACCCTTTAATGGACAATGACGTGTATAGCCGTCATGACGTCTATTGATGTCTTGCCTCTTACCACAACTTTTCAGTTATCATGGGTGTCATGACGGCAATACACGTCAAAATGTGCATCATCATTTTATGATTAAATTATTATAATTACTGCACTTCTTTCATTTTGCTGTTTTCAGAATTTCATTATCTTTAAAAATGTTTTGGGAACAGCAACTAAAAAGGTGCGTCCGCGAAAGGGTTAATATTCATTCATTAATAAAGCAAAATTTAAAAATGTTAAGACTACTTGATTGATTTATGTTCAATATTTTTTTTTATTAGAGATAAAACTTTTATTTAGTGAGTTTTTTTAATTATCTGATTTGAAAATATAGCATACACCACTCATGTCTAGTGGACAAAATAAATTGTGGAATCATTTTTACGTTCAAAAGCTATGGATTCAGCTATATGTAAAATATGTAAAAAGTATTTAAAATGCTATGGCGAAGCACAAGTGGTTTGCAAAATCACTTTATTAGAAAACGTAATAAAAGAAAAACGGCGCCGTAACAAATGCACGCCGACAAATGCGCGCAAGACAAAAGCGCACAGACTGTAAATTAAAAATTCCAAAACTAAAACTTGTTAATCTCAGTGACGTGGGAAACTCCGAATATGCACCCTGAGCAACAGCAATACACAGGCATCAATAATTGACTATCGAGTAAAGTTTGTTGAAATGGCTAGTTGGTTGATCGTTCACCGCCAAGAGTGACGTGTCATAAAAGTTACACAATGAGAAAGAGGACACAGGTACTATTTATTAATAATACTTCTGCCTTCTGTCTTTCAGTGTGGTCTCCGCCGAAACAGCACATAAAAGACACAGACATAAGTGGAACATTTGCACCTTTGCGCGCTTTTGTCGGCGAGCATTTGTCGGCATTTGTTCTTGCTCTAGTAACAATTCCACAATGTCCGTATTCGAATAGTAATAATTCTTAAAGGCTTTCAATATATAGGTTATTAATATTTAGTCTTTTATAAAATTAAATTACTGGTAAACCGGAAATAGATTTTCTTTATAGAATCACCGGTGCACAGTTGGAAGTTAAATTAAACCAACTGATGGTCTAACTCAGGATTTGGGAACCCGAGGCTCTCATAAATATTAAAAAAGTCATAAAATCTGAATTTTCATACAAAGTATGGAAACGAGAAAGAAAATTTTCTTCTTAATGTATAATTCTTTCAATGACAAATTTTTCTTTCAAGACTTTTTTCAAAAATAATTAATCTTTATTTTCTGTTGATTTATTTTCTGCATGTCAAAAATTCTTTATCCAAAAAGGTTCAAACCCAGAAATCACACTAGTTTTACTTTTTAAATAATTATCGATCATAACATGATTGAACAAGTAAGAAAATATACAGAATTAGAAGCATTTTGATTGTTGAAAACGAAATCGAATTCATCCTTTGTAAAATTTTATGCTTTTATTGGACCTATATATGCACGGACGCATATGAGGCTAAAAATATGGAACTATAATATTTATGGAACAAGAAATGGGGTCTGTCATTTTTCTCAATAACTAGGAGCCGAAATAACTTTACTGAAATCATGAGATTTATTTGGTTTGACAACAGAAATCAATGAAGCCAACGTTTACAAAAAGTTAAGTTCGCTTTGATCTCTGAAGTTTGGTACAAATTTATCGAAAACAGCCAAAACTGTTATAAACCAGGAGCATATCTTTCTATAGATAAACAATTATTTACAACAAAAGCACATTGTAGATTTACTCAATACATTCCCAATAAACCGGACAAATTTGACATAAAATTCTGGTTGGCTTCAGATGTAAGTAGTAAGTATATAGTAAACGGCTTTCCGTATTTGGGAAAAGATAAAGGAAGAGAATCGTCGGTCCCAATTGGAGAGTTTATAACTTTGAAATTAGCAGAACCATATATGGGCCATGACAGAAATATAACAACTGATAATATTTTTACAAGCATATCATTAGCGAGTAAACTTCAAGCAAAAATACTAGTCTTATTGGAACTATTCGCAGAAATAAATGAGAGATACCAGGCAAAGGATGCTATGACACGCTTCTCAACAATATTATACAAATCGAATGATCTTATTCTTACAATTCACAAAGCTCAGCCCAATAAAAAAGTATTGGTACTTATTTCAATGCATTCATCCATTTAAATTAAAATAAGTGACACCCGTATACTAGAGACAATTAGATTTTATAATAGCACAAAATACGGTGTTGAAGTAACCGATAAAATGGCCAGAAAAAATAGTGTAAAATCTAAATGTCAAAGATGGCCTTTACATGAATTTTTCAATATCTTAGATATAGCCTGAATACATGCTTTGATTTTATACAAATAAACGATGGGTGAAGATATATCGAGGCAAGAATCATTTTTTACAATTGACAGAAGAGCTTGGGACCGAATATCAGAAGAAGATACAGTGAAAAAAAAATGTTCATTAGAATCAACAACAAATACAGCTATAGATTCATTTGGACGGAAATCTTGTCAAATAAGATATTGTAAAGTTAATAAGACTAACAAAATTTGTGTAAAATGGAAAAAATGTGGAAAATGTGCAATACGAAATACTATAATTTGTAAAACATGTGCTGAAAATGCATAAACCTTTCTAAATAAAAAAATATATTTTGTTTACTATCCAATTAGCTAAAATCTTTTTCTATGTTAATGAAGAATATTTTTTTGAAGCGGTCATTTGACTGCTCACGGTAGAATAAGGTATACATTAAATGTCGGTATTTTTAGTGTTAATATTGCCTTTTGAATTCTTTTTTATAATTATTACTTCTAAGTTGAAAACGGTTTCTGACTTATGATCCATTTCAAACCGTGCCTGACCAGCGTTCATTGCGTTCAAAGCACGCAGGGCCCAAATTAAAAGGCAGCCTATTGGAAATGGGCAACAGGATCATATTCGTTTTCTTGAGCCAATTTAAAACAATAAAAAAATTAACTTCACTATTTAAGGTTTTTATAATCATATAAATAAATTTAATTAAAAAAAAATAAATATATATAAGATTTTTAATAATTTTTGTCAACAAAAAAAGGTAACGATTTGAATACATGTCAATATTTCTCCTATATTAATTTAACTTAATCCCTATTTATATTTTTAAACATTTATTAAAAGATCTAAAAAAACGAAAATATTTTCTGGAGCACAATATAAAAGAAAACGAGAAGAAAAACAAAATGAAGCTAAGAAAAGCTTTGGTTCATTAACAAAGTTTCTGGAAAAATCATCAGAAATGAGAAATACTTGCAGTAGTCAGTCGAATTTAACTAGTAAATTTGTTTCAGATAAAAGTGAAAATAAATTATCTGCAAGATTCTTACTGAATATATCTAATTGTTTAATATTCGTTTTCGATTAATTATGATTTGTTTCTTACAGTATGCCACTAATAGGTATGTGTTCTTAAATTGGACAGTGTACATATTTTCTGCTTATTGAAGATTCAATTTGAAAGCTGTACCTTATACACCGTGTTTAATGGAATAATTTCACTTAGATTCGTTATTAGTTTGCACTCCAACTACAAAAACTCATTAATTTCAGGAAATTAAGTTGATATCATCCATTTTAAAAATGACGTTAAAGTGAATAGTTTAAAAAGGTAACTTAAGGTTTGCTTTATGATCTCATAAATTATTATTCAAGCTCTTTAATGTCACCTTTAATCTTTAAGAAAATATGAATTTATGAAGTAACAATAATTCCATGTGAAGATTTAATTTTATCATAAAATTCTTCAGATATTCCTATTTTTGCACTATATTGAATGCCAAGGAAGAAACTCAAGAAATATCTGAAATTCTGTTAAATTTATTATATAAATATTCAGGCTTTTTATTCTTAAATGATGCTCTTCCATGTAACGGTAAATGATATTGAAAGTTTGTATGCATTTTTACTATGTGCTATTTGTTTAATTAATTTTAGTTTTTCTTTAATATAATATTCTTGATTTTTATTTCTTAGGTGGCATTATTCCATGAAACTTGATGTATTTTTGTCTTTATTACAAGCCATCTTAAAAACATTGTTTTCTTGCAAAATTGAACCACCTCTTTTATTAAATTATTTTCATGTTTTGAGGTTTCTTGAAAGGTAGGAAGAAAATTACCGTGTTTAGATTTTAATATGAACTGAGCTGCTTAAAACGTAATATTTGTGCCTGAGTATAGTTGAGCAGAGGAGAGAATAAATTTTGTCGTATCAACTCTCAAAAACTTCCAAGAACCTTCACAGGTTACTTATATATAAAAGATTTTGAAATTTAGTAAATGATGACTTTAACAATAATTTAGTTAGTAATGTTATAAAAGTTGCAATTGAAGGTACGCAAAATTGACTATCTAGTCGTCATTGTGAAACATTATCCGATGGCATAAATATTGCATTATACAATGGCGTCCAAAGGTCCAAAACCAATTTTAATGTGAAATTTAATAGATTATTTAAAATAAACTGCAAATTAAACACTTTTTGTAAGATAATAAAATCCGTAGGCCGATAGCATAAAAAAATATATGATAAAGGCTATAAGTGTAGTTAGAATCAAGTCCATAATAATGTATACGATTGCTCAATATTGAATTAATAATATAAAAATATAACCATAAAATCATATAGGTAAGCCTTTTCCGCAGAATTTTTTAGTTGAAAAAATTTTTTCCTAAATTTGTTCTATTCATGCTTATAGAAAATTAAGTTATATTTTCGATTGAATCTTTATTTCTTTTTGTTTCTATTGTTGTTTAATTTTTTAAATAAATTAAAACCAGTGGAATAAATAGTTTTGATAAATAGTTTTAAATTGATTTTTAAATGATTCATAGTCAAGTTTTATAATAAATACAATATTAATTGAAAAGAAATCAGTGGTGAAAATTGAAAAAAATTCTTATAATAAATAGTTTTCAATTGTTTATTCGATTTTTTATTAATTGAAAGTAGAAAAGAAAATAGTATTTTAAAAACTTATTTTAATGAATTTAAACTTCAACACAATGCATCAGAGGAACCGTCAACATAAACCATAAGCTTTGGAACAATACATCAAACGACGTTTCGAAAATTCTCAAGTCCTAAACAAGAGTATTGAAAAGGAGAATTGGGGAGTTTATAATTAAGGCCATTCGTGGCAATGAATTGAGAAGCATTATTAAAGATAACCCTAAAAACTGAGAAAATGTCAAAACAGGGTTTTTTCATTAATGGAAAAGTTTCAAGTCAATTAAAACGAGTAGGTTGCTATTGGCAATCTGGTACCCCTTAGAAAGTTCTTTTTATTGATGCAGAGGGGTAATGGCTGTAAGTTGGAAATGAGACTGATGCAGAGGGGTAATTACTATAAATCGTACTATAAACCAGATGGGTAATTTCTAATTATATCACATTTTATCACACTATAGTGAGGGGTCTTTTTGGTCTCAAATTTTTCAAATTCACACTATAGTCAGTGGGTCCCAAGATTGTTTTATTCAAAATCGACTCTCGTTAAAAATGCCAAGGTATTTTAAGGTCCCCGGATTTAGCGACTAGTGACTAGATTCTAGTCGGTTAAATGTGAATTGTATAGTAATAAAAATCTTTAATTCATTTTATTTTAAATTTCGAGGAGAGTTAATTATTTAATTATTGAGGAGAGTTAATTATTTAATTAACTGGTTTTATTGAACTTAAACGACTTTCAATCGATTTTATAAATTATTTAGGGTTAATAACCAATTTAATTTACTTGATTATAGATTATTTCAGTGGGGAATTCAATTGAAATATAACAAATGGTAGAATATTGGCATTTAGATGAATTTACTGGTTTATTCGATGATTTAATGTTATCATTAAGAAGGCTTGAATCAGTCGCCTTTGGAATTTATTGATAATAATTTAGATATTTCTAATGTAATTGTTGACTTTGTTAATTGTAAATGATTTTATACTGATTTTTCTAAATAATTTGAGCAATCACTCAATCAAATTGGGTATAAATGTGATAAGTTTTTTTATAAGTAATTTTTAAAATTAATTTATTCAATATAAATAAATTATTTACTAGATTTTGTTAGAAAATATTTATTCACTTGAAGGAAGATCTTTGTTGATTCATATTTAAATTAATTAATAACTTGAATGATCAATATTTAAGACAAATTTGTTGGTAGTTGGTTGTTAGCTTTTGGTGATGAAGAATAAACTTATTATTTTGTCTTTAATTGTTATTATTTTTGTGTTTGTTAGTACCTAGTTGTAAGTAATTGATGTCAGTTTGTTGAATTAATACTATTATTATTATTATTATTATTATTATTATTATTATTATTATTATTATTATTATTATTATTATTATTATTATTATTATTATTATTATTATTATTACTATTAATTTCACAAAAATTAATTACTTAAAAATTTGCTTTAATAATATCCTTTGAAAATTAATTCATAAAAAATTTGCATTTAAAATTTTAATATTCTCAGAGCCCATCGGTTTTTCATAAAATCTGTCAATAAATTTTAAATTATTTCTTAAATTTACATATTTTAAATTAGTACACTAATTTACTTTAATTTAAAATATTACTTTACTTATTTAAAATGTATTACTTATTTTTAAAACTAATACATTAATTTACTTTATTTCATTAAATTTTAAATTTTATCCTTTGGTTTTTCTAAATATTTTACTAAAAAGTTTAAACTTATTACTTTGCCTTACAATATTGCCTTAATTTACTATAATTTACTTAATTTTTAATTATTATCTCATTCTAAATATCTTACCAAATTTTTAAATCTATTACTTATTAATCATTTTTAAAATATTGCCTTAATTTATTTTTAATTTTCCAAATTTTAAATTAACACCTTAATGTCTCAATGGCCATCGATTCTTCTAAACATTTAATACTTATTTTTAAAATATTGCCTTAATTTACTTATTTTAACAAAATTTTAAGTTTATAAGTCAATTTATTTTAACATATTAAGCCAAATTTTTTATTTCTTTTAAACTATGTCCATTCATTGCGATGATGACAAAATGATTGGTATTGGTAAATGAATTCATCAGTTATTTTCCATAACCAATGTGCGGGTAGAACTAAGCCTATTGGCCTTTCAGCATGCAAAATCATATTGAATAGATCGCAAAAATTACAACAAGATGCAATTCCATCCGCCGGCAGAATAGATTTTGAAACATGTGCATATAAATGTCTATAATATATTTCTTGACATAGAACCAAAGATGTATGAGAAGAACCTAGTAAAAAACAGCATTAGAAGCAAAACATCTTGATAATTTCATTTAAATTTTAAAATATCTGTTTCCAGCAAGTTCCGATAACTGATTTCGAATATTCAAACAATTTCACAAAAATATAAATCACCAAAAATCCAATAAAGAATGCGCACACAGATGCGAGAGAATAAATTAACAATAATAGTGAAAACGCGAACACAGACGCAACTAAGAAAGCCACAATGAAAACGCGCACACAGACAATCAGACGGAAAAACTATTCCTTTATCTGACTGGTCGAAAGAATAGTCATCGATTCTTCAAAATCTATTACTTTTTTATAAATATTACACTAATTTACTTTAAATTATTAACTCTCCTCGATATTTAAAAAAAATGACTCTTAAAGATTTTTATTATTACACAATTCACATTTAACCGATTAGAATCTAGTCAATAGATCCATTGAAAGATTAAATTTATCCATCCAATAAAATCTCTATTACCCATCTGCAGTATTCTATATTCCAAATTACAACCATTAGCCCATCTGCAGCAATAAAAAAAACTCTAGGGACTAAGGAAATAGGTACCGAATAGTCCTGCTGCAGAGGGCCACTCACTACCTACTAAAACTGATTGAAAAGTGAATAAATAAATCAAAATTTTGAGTTTTGTTCTTTAATCCTTCTGCGGTATCAATTAAATCAAAGAAAATTGAGTTTTTATTGATGAGAGTAAATGATTACAACAGTGACCACTTCCGCTGTTGAAATTACTAAGTAAAAATGTCTTTGCTTTCTAGGAAACTTGTAAATATAAAGGATTTCCATTACAATAATAATAATAATAATAATAATAATAATAATAATAATAATAATAATAATAATAATAATAATAATAATAATAATAATAATAATAATAATAATTCATAATAATTAAAGGAAAACAACATAAATTATTAAATTATTTGAATCCAAATTCAAAAGAAGTCATTTTCTTGATAAAAAAACAACAAAACAGGAATACAGCGGTTAAACTTATCATTGAAAATTATTAGACTGTTTTTTTTTCTTCATCTATATTCGAGTGGATTCAACAGCTGTGTTGTTTGATGATAGAGCCAGCAATTTCCATAAAATAGATTTCTCTGCCATGGAATTAGTCGATCGAGACGGGAACCAGAACAATAGCGACATTAACTATAATAATAAAAAAACACATTTTTATTACATTGTAAAATATTGATATTTATTATTAAAAACTATCGACGCGCACAACACACTCCAAAAAAAATTCATTTTTAATATCTTTGATCTTACCGACATAAAATGACACCAATCTAATAATAATAATAATTACTATTATTATTATAAATTTAATAGTAATTATGGTCATATAACTTTTGGAATTTTCCTTATCATTATTCGATAAAATTATTTAATTTAAGCACTTATTACCCATCGTTACGGTCTCATCGCAACATGTGTTAGGGAATCAGTCAAACAAATTCATAGATAAGGCCGCAGAATTATGCTTCCAAATACACACACATATACAATTACGCGCGCGCACACACAATCACATGCACACAATGCAATGTGTGAGAAAATATTTTTAAAGCAGAATTCCATGGAATAATATATTTTTATATTTTTTATATAAATAAAAAAATATATATATATTATATATATAACGCTAGTCTATTATTCTCGAACACTGGAATCGTAGAATACGACTACCGGCAAATTTCAACTAGACACTTTTATCTAGCCTTTATTATATTTGGCGTCGATGTGATAAATTAGGTTTGAATTGTAAAAATAAATTAATCTACATACAATCACACGCCGGCGTGAGTGACAGAAAGAAAATTTATGTTACACACCCACACACTAATAATCACACATACGCACACACACAGACACAGAATCCTATCGAGAGAGTTATCAAGTACCGACAAACTTCAATGGATTACGATCCATCAACACTTAGATAATCTCTAGTCAATGTATGTATCTGATATTATAATTATAATAATAATAATAATAATAATAATAATAATAATAATAATAATAATAATAATAATAATAATAATTATTATTATTATTATTATTATTATTATTATTATTATTATTATTATTATTATTATTATTATTATTATTATTATTATTATTATTATTATTAAAATTATTATTTCTTTTGTTGAAATTATTTTGGGCTTCTGGTGACACGACTTCACTATATTGCGGTTTCTGATTGACGTTATATATATAATTATATCTATATATACATATATTTGTGTGACGATTGATCTGCCGACAGTGCGGCGGGCGTGGGGAGGGTGGTGAGTTGTCATCTATATTGTGACAGGCCGAGCCAATCCTTTTTGATTGTTACATAATATTTGCAATGAAATTGAAAAATGATTTTAGAATAATATTATTTCTTTGCAATGGAAATTTTTTTTTGTATTTAAAGATTCATATTTTTTTTAGTTCAATTCCCGATTTTTAGTTTTCCAATTCTATGGAACTGTTACATGTATTATGATTTTTGACAACAACAAAAAAAAACGTATCGAAATTTTGTTTGTTAAAGATTTAAATGATCTTTTATATTCTCTCTTTTGTACCGATTTTTAATAAAATTAAATGAATTTTTAAAAAATGGTTTTATTTCTACAATTTAAATGTAATTTTAAATCTATTTTATAAATTTTCATATTTATTTTTTATCATTATCTATTTCTTTAATTGTGAAAAATTGTGAAATAATAATAATAATAATAATAATAATAATAATAATAATAATAATAATAATAATAATAATAATAATAATAATATTAATTGTAAGAATATAAATATTGAAAAGATAAATAATAAAAAGTGTTAGTATTTAGTAAAATGATAAATTTAAACAAAGTAATTGATTGTTAAAAATATAATTTTAACTGTGTATTGGAAAATAGGTTTATTAAGTCTATTAAAGATTGAAAATGTTTAATTTCGAAATAAACAATTTTTATGAAAATTTTATTTTGAAATTAGTTTGCTGAAATTGTACGGATGTATTTAAATTATTGATTATATTGGAATTAAAGTCTCAAAACTTTGTTTTAATGTGTCAGAATGATGAAAACAAAATTATTTTATTGAAATTGATCTTATTAGAATATTTTAATGATAATG
This sequence comes from Schmidtea polychroa, assembly GCA_959609185.1. Lineage (NCBI taxonomy): Eukaryota > Metazoa > Platyhelminthes > Tricladida > Dugesiidae > Schmidtea > Schmidtea polychroa. The sequence continues at coordinate 140,604 of CAUHTR010007816.1, forward strand.
AGTATAGAATTTACTACATTGATAATGTTGATGATGATGATAATAATAATAAAATAATAATAATAATAATAATAATAATAATAATAATAATAATAATAATAATAATAATAATAATAATAATAATAAAACAATAAAATGATAATTTAAGCCTTTTGCTGCAAATAATGTATTTAATGAAAGAATTTTCGACTATAAGATAGTCCTAGTCAATCTATCTTATAGTCGAAAATTCTTTCATTAAATACATTATTTGCAGCAAAAGGCTTAAATTATCATTTTATTGTTTTAAATAATAAATGCTGCTACTAAGCAATCATCATTTAATAATAATAATAATAATAATAATAATAATAATAATAATAATAATAATAATAATAATAATAATAATAATAATAATAATAATAATAATAATAATAATAATAATAATAATAATAATAATAATAATAATAATAATAATAATAATAATAATAATAATAATAATAATAATAATATAATTTTTTTTGGCTTCATTTAGATTTTGACTCTAGAAAAATATTACTCTTCATTTAACACAACTTTTCGGCAGTTTCTTTTTCCTTGATGAAAGACATTTTAAAAAGTCATTTTTGTAAGGAATTTTGAAATCCATATTGTAAAAGTCGGAATTTTGTTACATGAATTGATGAGATAATATTATTTATTTTTTTCCCATTGTTTGTGGTAATTACGAGTTTAATTGTATTCGTGTTCATGAAGTCAAATTCAACATGGTAAAATCTATGTTAAAAAGTTGTGTAAAATTAGAATTTAGGGAAATTAATAAAAATATTGTCTTTAAAAAATTAATAAAAACGAAATTGAAAGACGTCAGTCATTAAGAATCAACTGTCAATTTTTTTAAAACTTTTTTAAATTGTAAATATCGAGTTTAATTAGTATTTTTATTAATATTCCTAAATTATTTCACTTGTTTATTACCACAGTAAATTTGCTTGTAAAATTCTCAATTATATCTCACGAAAGAAAAATCTGTTTCTAAGTAAGCGAATTAAAAAATATGTGAACAAAAAAAATTCAATTAAGAGCTTTTAGTGAAATGAAAAGCGTAATTGGCCTATTTCTCCACAGAAATATATAGATTCATTTCCGACAATTTTTAACGAAAGGACTTTGTAATTCTTAATTAAAAGGTTAAGAATCGTATTAAAAAATCCCTACTGCGCTTTATGAGAGTTGTGACTCATGTAAGTAATAGCATCAAATCTATTTCAATAACAAAGAAAAAGAGGAAAAAAGCAACGAAATTAACTTGTTCTTGAGAAAAGGAAGTTTGAAACAATAAATTAAATACAAAAGCAGTCTCTGCATTGCGAGACAAACTCCTTTCTAAGTCTTTCCAGTGGATAAATAGGAAAAATATTTGACCTTGAAAAAAAAATTTCCGTGAATTTCTCAGCAAGAATATTTTATATATTTATTCAAATAAAATCAAAAATATTACAAAAATATTATAAAAATTATGGAGAAGTTATTAATTTAAAATTTTATATTTTTTGAATTTTTTAAAAAATATTTTTGAGTCTGTTTAAAATCAATATGAAATATGTCCTCCCTTAGCAACTTTTTAAAATTTCATAAAAATTCATTTATTAATTTGAAGAATTCAGTATTTCTAAAGGTATCGTAGTGTAGTTCAAAATAGAGATCTATCAAGTTACCTCTTTATCAATTTTCTCTGACTAACCCTTTAAGGGCGCTTTTGCCATTTTGCGTAACACTGAGCTAGAATCAAGTAATCATTAAATATCTACAAATACAAGCTTTCTGTAATCAAACATTCCCCCAAAAGATGGGCTTTGAACAGTTTGTATGATGGTGGTTGGTCGTACACCAATTGGTATACAATTGGTATACAATGAATTTTATTTTTCAGGAAATTTATTTTAGCCATTTTAGAAATGGCTTTCAGATAAGATTTTTAATTTTAAGTAAATTTTAAGGCTTGAATTTGGATTTTATATAATTATGAGATCATTATTCAAGTTCTTAAATTTTACTTTCAGCCAACATTTGTATTATAATTAATATTTAATTACTTTTCATCTTTTTTTAGGAATTTTAAGAAATTTTATGAAATATATATTAGAATTATTTTGGAATTATTTCGATATAATGTAAATCAGATATATTTTTAATTAAAACTAATGTAATCACTAAAAATATGTATTTTTTTCTAAAACATTTCGGGAAAAAATTTACAATTTATGATCTCTTTTTTTCAATTTTAGGCATCGCAAAAGTTCCAGCAACAACTTCAAACCTATCAAATAATAAATTTATTATACCTTTTAAAGAAATCTTACAACATCATCCCTTCACCTTAGTAAAATGGAAGCTTTTTATAGAAATATCTGGAATTACTTTTAACTGAAAAATAAATCTTACTATGATATTTTGTCATTTTCATGGCAACTTAACGTAGCTTTTCAAAAACCCATTTTTAAAATTTTCAGCCATTTTTTCCCTCAAAATTGTTTAAAATAAAGTTATTATAGAAACGCGTCTAAGTGGCGCATTTCTATATATCGAAAGTTTGTATGTATTTTTTAGTATGTGTTGTGTTTGTGTGTAGTATTTAATTTTTCTACCACTTTTTAGATTTCAATAGTGTAAGGCGTATCTAATTGCACTATTAATGAGAAAATGAGCGTGAAATCAAAGAGAGTTTGTATGTTAATGTAAGATTATTGATTTTATCTTATATTATAAGAAGCGTATATCAACGGTTTCTGGTGTATACTTTCATTGCTAATTTATGGCAGTGGTCAGCAACCTATGGCACGCAAATGTTAATACATAAGTTTAGCTGGAATTGGGCGATAGAATTTACTCAAAATTGTCATTTCAAGTCATTTGCTTTCATGTTTTATGTAGTGTATATATAAAATAAAATTGTCTTAATATAGATTTCTAGTTTTATTTCAATGGCACGAGGAGTGTCCAATACTTTTAATTACCTCAGTGCATTTGGGTTACCAACCGTTGGTATATGGGACACCAATCGTTCGAGTGTAATGGCATTCGCATTATGAATGTTGTATATGTAACAGGACTTCATTTATGAAAAAAATATATTCAACACCAATAAAAATAAAGGAATTAAAAAAGTAAAAATGGAGACTTCTAATTGATTTTTATTTACCAATAATTTAAAATCTATTTGCTCATCTACCTTCTAAATTTGTGGTAATTAATTAATTAATAATTCAATTATTATAATTGATAATTTTATATTTTCAATATTATTCATTATAATATTGATTTCTTTCGCCGGAAATAAAATTTACCACTAAAACAATGTAAAAAAACAATAATAAATATTACTGCACTATTTTTAAACTAATTCTTTGTGTCAATAATTTAATTATTAAAAAAATTATAAATATCAAATTTTAATTAAAAATTTAATTAAAATAATTAGAAAAAATTATTCTTCTAAATTTTCGACAATGAAATTGATTAATACAATAGAATTCAACAAATGGAAATATTAGGATCATAAATAATATTGGTCTGATATAAAAATGGAGATTAATTAATGGGTTATAATTAAATAGTTTGTAGATAAAGGTCATTCGAAGAATCCAGTAACGGGTTATTTTGGCCTCCTGTTTTATTGCTCATTGGGTCATATTTTATAGCTAAATACTTCTCTTGGCGGTTTGTTGATATTTGCCGCTTTTTCTTGTTCCACTCTCCAGTACAAAGAAAAGTGCCGACGCCGTTTGATAATCGGCAGATACTTTCAATAGAATTTTAAAGCGGCAGTAATTTCGAGTCTAGTAACATATTATAGTTATATACATTATGTTCTCAAAAAAAAAACAAAAAAATTATATACACTTTGCTTGACCAACCATGATTGAATAATTCATTTGCTTTCTCTATCTCACTCTCTTTCTCTATATCTCGCTGGTTGCGGCAACGATCATGGGTCTTTTAACATCCAGCCGACAATGTTTTACAGCTCGTTTTTCTAGCTCTAATCGCAACTAACCGTAAAATTGGTTAGCTATAATGAAAAAAAATTTTTTTTAAATTACCAAAACTCCTTATCAAACTTATTTTAGATAAAGGTTTAAAAGTAATGATAAAATAATTCCCTTTCAATTTGGCACGAAATATCGAATGAAATTTTTTAAAATAAAAAGAAATTTTCAAATTGATTTTTTTTTATAATAAAATTTATAATTTTTTTCTGCAGCTTCACTATTGATTATCTATAACTTGTCTAATAGGCAGCAGCAGACATTGATATAATCATTGTTTTGTTTTTTTTCAGATTGTTTTAATTTATAAATTATTAAAAAAAAAATTTTAATTTTATTTATAAAATTAAAAACTGATTCAACAATTTCCTGTTGGTAGCATCCAATTTTTGCTATATCAAGATGTTTTTTTAATTTCAAATTTAGCTGTAAAAATCAGTTCAATAAACAATTTGTTGTTGTTATTGTTGTCGTTATTATTGTTATTATTTGTTTTTTAGTATATTTCGATCTTTTATTCAATTTCAACTCAGAATAACAATGACATGTTCAATTTGCGGTAATCTTTCATCGGTTTCTCGTTGTTTTATTGTTTGGAAATTGACAAACTTTTTCAATTAACAAGTTACCCACTTGAGATGACGAAAACGGCTTTTACGTTCGTTTTATGTCAATTAAATTTCTGATTTTTATAACCAACAAATCCGTTTAATTTCATTTAGATATCAATCTCTAATAGTTTAAGTTACCGACTAACAGATTTGCGGTATATATTTATATTCATTTATTAATTTAACCCTCTACAACAGAGACAAATTCTGTTCTATATCATAAGAATTAAATGTCAAAAAGAATTTCGGTTTTAATTTAGCTTTTGAATATCACCGGTTTGAAGGGTCGTGACCAAAGGATGAGCTCCACTGGATAAATACCTCCTCTCTAAGTTTCAAGAGTTCTTTGAGTTACTATTTCAAGGGATATTTAGCACGGATCGACAAAAGTACTTTTTATCAGTGATAATATCATATGTTCAAAATGACATTTTTATATTGATTCCAAAAATGCGACGGAAATCTTTCTGTAATTCATTATATCAAATTAAAATTTTACGATAACTTTTATTTTTAATCGATAACATGATATTTTAATGTCAAGGTTATCTGTAAATCAACTTTTCTCTATCAAATGATACAAAGTTTAGTGTTGTAAGTAGTTCTCTTAAAACGGTTTATTATTTTTGTAAATATAATTTAAAATATATGTAATATAAATAACTTCAATACATTTATTTCATGTTTATGAAAAAATAACAAAAGGATTCTGAATAGGCAAAGGGGCACAGTGATGGTGAACATACAAAACAAAGTGATATTCTGCACTTCTTAATAATATGTAGATTATTATCAAGGAAATTTACTTTCAACTCTCGACTCCTTTCCTACCACTACACTAATCTTTTGACAAACATCAAACCGGGACTCCATTAAATCATTACATCACTGTTTATGATTTATGACATCTTCATGTAAATAATAATGAAATTGTATTTATCATATTCTCATTAAAATTATTATTGAAATTATTACATAAATGGGAAGTAATCCCTTCTTGTTTAAAGTGTAAAAAGTAAAACACAATCAAAATTGGCCCACAAATTAAAACAGTTTATTATGTCAAAATGATAAAATCGGTTACAGACATAGGCAAAAAATGCACAAACACATTTTGACAATAGTGCACGATTTCCGTGTCATAGTAAGAGAGAGAGATAAAGAACAGTTCCCAATAAACACATGAAACATATCTACACAAATCCTTCTACACATATCTTTGGTATTTCGGGATCAAATCGTTTCAATAATTGATTGACAAAAAATGTTGTTGTTGTTGTTGTTTCTGTTGACATATCGCTTATTTGTCAACAAAAATATTTATCGTGGCACACGATTTTCGGAATTGGAATGTTGCTCTTGTAAGTTCTGAATAGATTTTATTTTGATTTTGTAAAAGTTTTTAAATAAAACTTCAAATTTTCTTTTTCAGGTCGAATAATGAAAAGTTGAATTTTTTTTCAAACAAAAAAAATCATTAATCAAGAGGTAGAAAATGAAGTTTTTTTGAATTAAATGTGAATATTATTTTTTTATGCCTTCAAAATATACAAGATTTGAATGAAGTTGATTGAGAAACTGAACAGAGGGAAGATCCTGTATTTCGGAAATTGGATTGAGAAATATCTAAAAATAAATTTAGAAATTTTTAAATTAAAAACTAATATCTAAAAATATTAAAAATTATTTTTAAAAAATTTAAAATAAAAAAAATTTTAAATTAAAAAATAATATTAATTAAAATTAAAAATCATCTTGACTCTGTTGAAATCGTCGCTTTGGTCTATAATTATATATAATTAAATACTACAATTATGATTCTTTTTCTCATTGACGATTATTAATTGGGACATGGTTGACTTTCTAAGGGCATCTCTGAAAAACAGACAATCGCTCTAATTGTAAGCTAATAATGAGGAAAAATTTTATATTTGAAGAATTTCCAGAAAATGGAAAAAATATTTTAATGCATAATTTAATGGAGATTTCTTACAAAAATTGGGGTAATTATTTTATGTTATTGGAGATTTTATAGGGATAAAATTTTCCATAAATTTTTATCGAAGCAAATATTGTATTATTAAAAATATTTCGATTGAAATAAATCAAGTATATAAAAATTTTAAAAATTCTGTTAAACCTAATGATAAAATTGGAAAAAACATTTTAAAGATATAATATAAGGTAAAAGGGTGATAATTTTTTCAAGGCTGGTTGTGGTCATGAAATTTTCATTTTTGTGTTTCATCAGCTGTGACGATATATTTTTTAGGACTTTTAACTCATGTAATGTATATATTACTTTTTATTTCATTTCATTCAGGTATGTAAATTTAATTCCGAGTTTTTTTAAAATTACTAATATAAATAGAGCGCAAATTTCTTGAAATCCCCCCTCCCAATGGTTAAAGTTATTATTATGTATAATATGTTTGTAGGTCTACCTACAAAAATGGTCCTTTAGCTAAATATGTCACATCCTATATCAGTGTAAGAGCGATATTTTGAATTAGAGAGAAGTCAAACTAAACCGCCAGTCAATGTGCAAAAACCAAAATAATAGATATAAAAAATCAATAAATGTTAAAAAATACATGTGAAATTGTAGGAACTCGTGAGAATATTCGGTGCACAGTATACATAATATCCATAAAAATTACTCATTTATTATATTATTCAAGTACACTTATCTGATTGAGATATTTTATATTATTTTGTGATTGGTCGCATTTTAAATACATTAAATCAACATCAAAGCAGCCGCTCTTTTGAAGTAAATTTATAACATCCTATTAAATTGTTCGAAAGCGCATAGAATGGTGTAAAGAATTCCGATCAAAGTCACAATAATTAAACACCGATAGTTTAGTCAAATTAGTATGGAATAATCTATGAAATCTCGACAGAGACTATTTGTGAATGATAATGTCTTCATGAAAACTATGTCGGAATATTGATAGTCAAGCGTTTAGAAAATAAAGATAATAATAATAATAATACTAATAATAATAATAATAATAATTATTATTATTATTATTATTATTAATTTTATTATTATTATTATAAACATCGATAGTTTTAATTGGTTAAAATGGGAAATTTTATTGATTCGCAAATTTAATTGATTATTAATAATAAATTAATTTTTAAATATTGTATTGAAAAAAATTATTTTTAAAAATAGTTAGAAATTTGTTTCTTTAAAGTGATGATGTATAATGTAATTAATATATACTTAAACAATTTAATGGATTTCATCAGCACAGTTTCAATTTCAAAATTATAATATAATACCGTTTTAATATTCAAAATTTTGTCTATTTCTAGTCATTCATTTCGGAGACCGTAAATATTTTTCTAAATAATATTCTTTTCATAATTTACTGATTATTTTCATTTTCAATGTATTTTAATTTCATTTCAGTTAGTAAATCAGTAATTTGTTTTATTTATTATTTACAGATTTTTCGCAAGTGGTTTTATTTTTTCCAAAGCTTTTATAACAAATAAAAATTAAAAATTATTTTCAATTGAATATTTTGAAATTAACTAATTAATCAATATTATCAATATTATGATAGTAATAAAAAAACATCAAAAGAATTGACGCGGTTCTCATTGAAAAACATACAGTGTAGTTTTCATGGTTTTATATACCATTATATTTGTGCAAAAAATGCACTAAAGTCATAAACCGGTAGTAAAAATATTTTCTAGCAGGATTCAACACGAGCTGGTGAAGTTGATGTGAAAAATTTGATTTTCCAACAAAATTCGCAAATAAATTAAATTAATTTATTATTTTTATTACTTTCAATATGAATAAAGAAGAAAAATATTACCTTTAATTAATTGAAACCATATTTTTTCCTGGCTTTCCTATGGCTTTAAAACCCAATTTATTTATCTCAATCAACAGAAAACAGTTTATGATTTAATTTTTTACACCGGTTTTAATCGAATATTTTTAATAATAATAATAATAATAATAATAATAATAATAATAATAATAATAATAATAATAATAATAATCATACTTGATAGTTGTTTTCAATTTGTCGTCTAAAACCGCTGAGCAAATCAATGATCCTGTTAATGAAGTTTGTTTGTTTTAACTGTGCTTTAAATTTTGTTGTATTGTTATTTATATGAATAAATAAATGCCGGACAAGTCCCAACCAAGCCCGTAAGATTGACCAGGAAATAGGAATATCTGTCAAAGATTGAGATAGAATATTGGCAAAGGATATATCTTTTGAAGAACTGAAACAAATTATGATTAAGTTAGTCAACTCAAATTCAATTAACAAATTAAAAATTACTTTAAAATAATTATGTGACTGGCATTTGTGAGAAAATTTAAGTCGCTCATTAGACATTTGTTGATTACATATAATGATCTTTCGTGATTACTACATAAATGATGCAAACATCTGTACATGGCTTCCAAGGTCTCTCCGGACCAAAGTTTGAATTTGTCTGTAGTCACTGAAAGCGTTTTCAAAATTGAATCAAGAACTTTAGTCTAAACGATAATGATGATGATAATAATAATAATAATAATAATAATAATAATAATAATAATAATAATAATAATAATAATAATAATAATAATAATAATAATAATAATAATAATAATAATAATAATAATAATAATAATAACTATATTCTGTAATAAAATACCCACAGACCATTTGTTGCAATATTTATATTTTTATTCAAAAAAATAATAATAAATAAATGGTAAGAGTGCATCCAATAAAAACGGGAAATTGTTAAATTTAATTAATTAATCAATAATTAGTTTTCAATAATTAGTTTATAATTTATCAAAAATATATTGATTAAAAATTTTTAGATTGAAGAAATGAAATTTTAAAACCTTTTTAAATCAATTATTATTACTATTATTATTTTCTCGAAAAAGATTCCAGACGCCATGAAAAAAATTCGTTTTAAAAAGAAAGAGAAAATCAATAATTGAAAAGAAAATAATACAAATTCATAAAAATAATATGTCATAATCCGTTTAGAGTGTTGATTAATTGTAATTTTTGTTTATATAATTGCGATATCATCCATTAAGACCAATTAATTAAAACAAAAATCTGTTTAGTCAATCAACAAAAAGATTTACTGTAAGGAATTTTATTCTCTGACAATTGATAAATTATTCAGAAAAAAAAGAATTTAATTATTCCAACAAATTCAAACAAATAAACGAATTTAAATTATCGATTGATTTACCATTTTTCCATGTAAAATGCAAATGTCCTTTTCTGGGTTGAATTAGGCTCATCGGTCAAAATTATCAATGTGCTTTTTTTTAAATAAATAAATAATAATATTAATAACGTATTGTCTGTCATTTTCCATACACAAAAAACCCCCGAAAAAATAATGATTTATGAGAATATAACAGCAGTAGTAGCGAAATTGAAAAATTGGCTATCTTTGACCAATGCCGCATTGTGAATGGGAATTAAAAACGCCAGGTACCGCTTAGGGGAAAAAAATATAATAAATATGACGGAATTTTTATTATTCCACTCAACTTAGCCGGTAGACATGAAACAAATTTTTCAATTTACTGTTCAACATGCTTTGACATGCAGTTTATGACAAAATCTCTGTTTTGTTCAATCGGCAATTGATTTTTATTATTATTCACAGTGATTTTATTGATAAGATTGCCATGATTATGTGCAATGATTAGCAGCGGCAACTAGTGAAGGGTTCAATCGATATACCATATCGATGGATATTGATATATGAGAGATAATATTTATATTGATTATATATTATATTACACCTTATCTATTCTACATTAAAATTATTATATGAATAAAAATTAAAATAATATTTATTATATTTTTTATTATAATAATAATAATAATAATAATAATAATAATAATTATTATTATTATTATTATTATATGTGTAAATTTAAAAATTTAACTTGAATGTTTTTCTATATAATTTTAAAAATATAAAAAAAACTTATATGTGAATGATAATAAATATGAGCGTTTCTAAAATAAAATAATTTTTATTTTTCAAAAAAAAATTATTGAAATATTTAATTTAGATACAATTTGATTACGAGTTATTATTGGTTAATTTATTAAAATATTCGTTATTTTCATTTAGTTATTATTAATATGATTTCAAGTCGGATAACAGTCGAAATATATAAACGATATGTTATATAATGTGGCGTTTCGCAATTATTATTATTATTAGAAATTGTTAAACATCTTCATTTATTCTGCAATCAAAAGTCATTTTTTATTAATTATAAAATATTTATTATAAACAAATTAGGAACGAGCAATTAATTAATTAAAAAAATAACAAATTTAATTTAGCTAATTTAACATATTTTAAATTGAAACTAATTAAATTTTTCTTTTATTTAAAATAATTATTTTAATATACATTTATGTAAAATTTTTGATTTAATTTATTATTTAGTTTGATTATTTAATTTAATTTTAATGCTCATTGATAATTATGTCCAAATACCCTCACAGTTATTATTAGTATTATTATTTTAATACTGCTTTGATTGTAAATATTATTAATATTATTTAGTATAATTATTAATATTTATTATTACCATTATCATTATTATTTTTTATTATATTCATTATTATTATTGTTATTATTTAGTATTTTTTTTAATATTAAGTATTATTATTATCAGTTTCATTATTTATTATTATTATTATTATTATTATTATTATTATTATTATTATTATTATTATTATTATTATGATTATTATTATTATTATTATTATTATTGTCGTTTTCTAGAAATATTTATAATTTTATCGCCCGGAACTCAACAAAGATTAAATCGGTATAATCTGAAATTATAGGATTTGAATTTTTATAACAATAATTATTAAATAATTTTAAATGTTTTAAAAGAAAAAATTGAATAGAATGTTGACATAATTATTAACCGAATATTTGTTGTCATATTTTAGAAATCACAAAATTAAATCGAAAGAAAATAAATTTAAACAAAATAGACCTCTGCGCAGCCAAACTAAATGTGATTTATGTTAAAAATGGTAATCGGATCCAAAGTAAAGGTGGAAATTTCATTCCTCTCATACCCTAAGTTCTTATATAAAGACATATTTATAACCAAATATAACCAAAATAAAAATATTATATAGGTAAATGAAAGAAACTTTAAAAATCCGGGTTAAACAGTAAAAAGAAAAGAAAATTTTATTTAATCTATCAACTTTTGTGAGGATTTCTATCCTAAGAGTTTAAATAATAAACTTGATATACAACCCTTTAAAAATGTTATGAATTCATTATATAATTCAGAAACGTAAATAAGCTTTGCATATTCTGGGAAGATATGATTTATATACAAACCATAAAAAGCAATAAAAGTAAGCTTAAACATTAGTTTGTTTAAATGTTCAACTTTTGACGAGGTTGAATTTTACAGTGTGATTCGTTTTTATATATTTGAAAGCAGACAAGATAGAATTTATTCAACATCTTCAAAAATCATACTTAGCAACCCTCTATTAAGACAGCTATTTATAACTGGATATGGAATTTTTCGTTTGACCAAGAAGGGCATATGACAGTCAAAAGAAGATATCCATTGAAATTTTAAAAAAAATTATAAAAATAAGTAAATTGTGGCTGAGGAAAGAAATATTACCCAAATGGAGTTGTCTGTTAGATAGTTGCGTAACAGGCATTCCGTTGCTTTTAATGACTGATGTGATAGAAAGTAAGTTGGACAACCTTTTAACGAGCTTTCTGGAAAATATTCTTACTTAAGACGAGACAGATTTGATCTTATATAAAAATTTAAATCAAATTATAACTAATAAAAATATTTAATAAAATTCATATTTCATTTTCAATTGTACTTGAACAACAAATGTTCTGTAAGCAATCTATTTTTGAGATAAATTTTAATTAAATTTGGAGCATCCAATCATGATCCGGTGAGAAAAAAATAATTTGTTTAAATTTTTCCATTTTACTTTTCTAAAGTTTGATTTTAACAATGTTTGAGAAATATTTTTTTCAATCATAATAATGGAGGGAAGGTTAATTTATTATGAGGCTTTTAATTTTCTCATCCTAAATTTACCATTTAGTAAAACAACAGCCGCAAATTAGAAAACTCAGTCTTTCCAAAAATAAATTCGAAAAGTTCCACAGCATCACAAATCGCACCAAAGCTGAGAAAGTGGTAAAAATCTTCATTGTAAAACAAAAAACCAATTTCAAAAAGTATAGATTGTTATTATTATTTAAAATTTTTTTTATAACATAAATAATTATTTTAAAAAATTAATTTTTATACAGGGCCGTAACAAGGGTGGTGCGAGCGGTACTGGGATGTAAAATTTTTTAATGTTAATAAAAAATAAAAAAAATTATCAAATTGCACGCACCAAAAAAGGGCACCCTAGCTAGCCTATCTTTAACATTACTAGTTGGACTGGTCCATTAACATGCTCTCGTAGGTGTGTATTTTGTAAAATGTTAGTCCACAAAATGGGTTCCTGTCATTTTTTCAATTAGCAACAGAATTTTAAGAGCATTACCACCTATTCTAATAGCTGGAGATGAATACATAGTTAACAATATCAACATGAATATTATAATTATTATAGTAGGCTGTTTTGAAATCGGGTTTTAGGGGCGCCATATATATGAACCGCACAGGGCGCAATAATGCCTTGTTATGGCCCTGTTTTTATATAAAATAACATAGCAATTGAATCATTCAATTCATTTGAAAACAACAATCCAAACTATTTAAAAAACATTTAAAACATACGTATTCACGAATTTTTAGATTATTGTGCGAGACAATGGATGCTGAGTACGATTGCCTGTTATGTCACATTGGAGTTCGTTTGCTTTCAAAAGGCAAATTACTGAATAGATTTGTTGCTTTGAAATCGGAAGTTATTTCTTTTTTTGACTGTGAAGGCCCACATGATTGGAGGATCGAGATATCATAATTTAATGTGACATTTTCGATAAACTCAATGAATTGAAATTAAGTTCACAAGATCCCAAGGAAATTTTTATAACTATCTCTATGAAACTGAAGTCATTCGAAAAAAATTAAATTTATGGATCTCTGAAGTTTGAAATGGAAACTTCGAGTATTTGCCCTCTACTACCATACATCAAACTAATTTGGAAATGAAAGAAATCATTCAAGCTACGCTCTGGAATTTATCAGAAAATTTAGAAAAATATTTTCCAGATTTGGATACTTCTTAAACCGAATGGGTCACTAATTCATTTGTTTTTAGTCCGATAAAGAACTCTCTGAATTTTGGATTTCAATCCAACCACAATTTAATTTGAGATTTAAATCCATCAAAATTTTACTTGTGTTTGGTTCATGATATCTACGTGAGTTGGGATTTCTACTTTAACAGAGTCTAAGTCTAAAAAAAGGGAAAGGTTGCTGATGTTGAATGATGAAATGCGAGTTTGTTTGTCAAAAATTGAATCAAGGATAAATTTAATTGGTCAAGAAAAACAATCACATCATTCTCATTGAAAATCAAAATCAAAAATAAAACTTCTTGCTTTCCTACTTAACAACTAATAACAAAATATAAAAATTCCTATGTGATATGTAATTAATTAAAAATAAAAAAAGTGCCGCTAAATTTAAAAAAAAAGTTTTAATGTGACGTCATAAAAAGAGTTTGCCGATCACTGGGCTAATCGAGCTCATTACGTCCTACCAATGAGATTCAAATAAACATGAAACTGGTCTTCCATTAGAAATTACTTAAAAAATCACATTATAAACTTTTTATTATCATAACAATTATTTTTAAAATTCAATATTAAAATCTGAAATATATTTACATAACTTTGCATCAATAAATAATTTTCAAATTTCATGCGGATTTTGACCTGTATTCTCTACGTTGTACAATTTTTATAAATAGATCAAACATTAATTTAAACAAAAATTTTGTAATAAACATCGAATATTCATAAATATTATTAACTTGTAGCTGTCTGCATTTTGAGTATTTAGTCGTTCAGTGTTTATCATAAACATCAAATACTGAATTTAGTCAAATATCATTTAAAAAAATGTAAATATTTATATAAACATTTCCATTGTGTTTACTTTCAGACTAAAAATTTGCAAACATTTTATTTGTTATTTTAAAAGAATTGAAAAGAGTTTGAAATAAAAAATATCTAACCTCAGTTATTACAATAAAATAGTTATTAAACGTCCCACTGTATTTTGTTTTAATTTATTGTTTTAGTATGTTTAAAACAAATTAATTATCAAATTTATTAATTACTTTACAATGTCATGTTTATTATGACTTTCATATTTCTATAAATTTTATTTAATTAATATTTAATTGAAAGCCCTTCTTTCAAATTTAATAAAATATACATTGTTTATAAAATTATCATAAAGAAACCCTCTCCCAAAAAAAAAATTTAAAAATACTCCTAGGATTGGTTATAAGCTTTCTATATTAAAGTTTCTAATTTTATAGTTTTTCAATTTTTATTTAAAAACAATGACATTTTTATTTGTTTAAATAAAATTTTGAGAACGTGATGATTTATGTAAAAAATGTTCATTTTATTTTAAAAAAATGTTCATTTTATTTAATAACCCGTTTACTCGTTAGTCTACAAATCTAAATCAAATTATTTAATATTATTTTTTCCAGCAAATGCATAATATTGAAAGTGTTTTTGGTTATCTTATTACTGACAACCTACCTAAACGTCACTTGTTTAAACAATTTTAATGCCCTAAAACTGTTTATATATTCATAAGTCCATCTAGCCATGAAAGGATTAAAAGAATAAGAAATAAGAATTGTGATTCAATGTAAGCAAAAGTAACATAAAAAGCCGACAAAATTAAAAGTACGCATTAATCAAACTAAATCACAATACACACCCGAAAAGTCCACCCCTTCCTCAAAAGTATCCCGATATTAAACATGAGCACATTTGTTACTCTTAATTTAATACAATAAAACAAATCTATTATCAAATGGATTTAATTAGCTTTTTATAACGGAGTTTTATTTCGTTCAAATATTTTTTTCAATTTCACAATGAAATTCAATATGAAATAATAATTATTAATATATGAAAAATAATGAAACATGTTTCGCTGATTAAAACAAAAACGAATTAATTTCAATAGAATTTTTTAAAATTTAATCACAACACATGAAGAGAAATAAATTTTCTCCAACAGACGAAAAATCGAAATAAATACATTAAGGAAGTAACATTTACAATCCGAGAGATAAAAGAGATCCCCAGTGGATTATGGAAATGGGAAATTAATGTAAATCGGCTGACAATGCTGATTTCATGAATTTGTGCCATTAATCTGTGACCGCTGTTGTTGTTGTTGTTGTTATTGTTGTTATTATTATTATTGTTATTGTTTTGTAATGAAATTTGAAGTTGCAAATAATAAATGCAAACTGAATATATTTATGTTGATTATTGTGGTGATTAGGAGGGTAATATTTACAAGAGTGTGGCTCTCAAACGAATATTGGCACAGTGAAACATAATCCGTGGTTAGCTAATGCGTTGAATAAATTAACAATTGGTGGCTATAATCGATAATAATAATAATAATTATTATTATTATTGATTTATTTAATAACATTCAATGTTTTTTTGGATTTATTTTTAAAAATCAAATTTGTTGATTTAAAATTTTTTAATTAAATATTTTTATAAGTCATATAATAATAATAATAATAATAATAATAATAATAATAATAATAATAATAATAATAATAATAATAATAATATTAATAATAATTATTATTATTATTATTATTATTACTATTATTATTATTATTATTATTGATCTACCAGATTGCACTTAATTATAGATTAAATAAATGAAATATTCCGAATTTATTAATCTAAAAATATCGGTCAAAATAATACAAATATTCAAATAATTTAATTAACAAAATTCACAGTGAATGAATAACTGTTCAATTAATTATTAATTTGAATTTGAATAATTTTTAATATTTTGTTTTGATTAATGATTAATGATCAATTTTAATACATTTATCATATTTGTTTTTAATTTTAATAGATAGTAATAAAATTTGAAGAACACGTTCAATGAGAACACAAAAAAATATAAGTTGTGCTCAACAAAGTATTTAACAAGATACAGTAACATCTACTCAATACTGCTTCTGTAGGCCTGTAATTCCTAGAAAGTTATTAAAGAGAATACTAAAACAATTTACACATAATTCCAAATATAAGGTATAAGACAGATAAGATAAAGCATGAAATGAGAATAAAATCCCATTTCATTGGATCCGTTAAGAACTACAACCGTAGATGATGTAGAACCTGAAATATGAATGGTCATGCATCTTCGTTATTTACTCAAAGTCAAAGTTTGGAACTTCACAAAGAATATTTCTTCAAGGATGAGAGAAACAACAGTTATGAAATCTGGTGACCAATACTGTAAAATGTTTGAGCAACTTATCCACCCAGTTACTCAGAACAAATTTGAAATTTTTTGGAACAATCTAATGCAACTAGACTGTGCAGGTGCTGTGAAACATGTTTGAGAAAGATAAATATCAAAGGATGCGTATTTCAACTGATTAACTAATTCTCCTGATTTGATCTTAAATATGGAAACATTAAAATGGAAACTCGTACATTTAGGCGTGACACAGGCCCGTATAATATAAAATACAATTGTGATAAGTCAAATGGATGCCATTTGAGAAATAATAGGTTTTATAATTAAACTAAAAAAATATCCAAATGTTATCCCTGTATAAAGATAATATTTAAAATAATTAAATATAGTTTGTAATTTGTAATTAATTAATTAATTAATTAATATATTAAATACTGTATTACAACCATGAGCGTTTTTACTAATAGGCAAACCTTGCAACTGCCTAGGGGTGCCAACCAAGGAAAGCCACTTGATTTTTTATTTTCTTTGAAAAATTTTATCAATCATAACTTTTTTTTTAATTTTAAACACATTAGAATTAACTTTTGTAATCAAAATTAAAAATTGAAAGATAAATATTCTAAACAATAGTGCTATGTAGAATTTTGCGCAATATTAACTTTTCATAAAGTAATTTATTTATTTGGCAAGCGATTTTTACATTTGAGTAGTTAATTTTTTTCACAGAGCTATTGTTTTAAAATTTAGGTAGAATAAAATAAATGGAATGGCGTAATAAAAAATAGCGATTTTCAAAATAGAAAACTAGCAAAAGAAAACAAAAAAAAGTGAAATCATTGAAAAAACAACTAAACTAACTGCTCTGTGGAACGAAGCTTTTCGTTGCTGAAAAGATTGAAA
Organism: Schmidtea polychroa; assembly: GCA_959609185.1. Taxonomy (NCBI): domain Eukaryota; kingdom Metazoa; phylum Platyhelminthes; order Tricladida; family Dugesiidae; genus Schmidtea; species Schmidtea polychroa. The sequence goes on from CAUHTR010007816.1 coordinate 158,645, forward strand.
ACGTATTTAAGATCAATTGTAAAAGACCAACGGTTAAAGGTCTTATCTATATTATCAATAGAAAGCGATTTTACATTAAATATTGATGATTTTTGTTTTGGTATGTATTTGTTTTAACTTTTATTACGAATTATAGGACAACAATTATTGATATGCCTAAGGGCACCGAAGTCACAAATGCGGCATAGATTACAACTAATATATTATTATTATTATTATTATTATTATTATTATTATTATTATTATTATTATTATTATTATTATTATAAATCGCGAAATTAAAAATGGATTTAAAATATTGTAAAACTTTAATAATAAGTGCAAAAGAATTTTATGTGAGGCATTGGTTGTTAAATTACAATCTCCACAATTAACATTCAATCAGCAATGAATTTATTGAGATTATATAATTAACTATTACAACAGTATTGTTTCCGTATATAACTGTTAACATGGATTATGATGTCAAACTGATGATGAAGATAAATTTTTTGAATTTTGAATTTTGAATAATCATGTAATTTTTTAAAAAATAAACAATTTCCAATAAAACTATATAAGTAAAAATTGAACATGAACTTAATAAAATCATGAGGGAATCCGGGAAGGGGAGTAAAGCTAGTTGTTGTTTTTACAATTCTAGCTTAATTTTTTTAAATATTATAAAAAAGAAAATAATTTAAAAATAAAAGAAAATCGTACTTTTATCCTCTTCTAACCAATAAAAAAATTAATAACATTTATATTTCTTTAAAATATCAATTTATTTATTGTATATACTATATACTATATAGCATAACTTTAATGAAAGATACACATTACATAAATTACTAAAGTATTCACTCATTTATTAATTTAATTAATCATAAAATAATTAGAATAGAATATCTATTTATGACTATTCATTTATTTTCACTTCTAAATGGATTTTTTTTAATTATATACACTTCTAAAATGCACTTTAATAATTTTTGATTAGAGAAAAAAAATAATAAAAAATTTTGCCTCGGATTTTTTTTCTCTCTTGAATAACTAAATTATACAACAATTTAAACAAAAAAAAATAATATAATTATATACATAAAAATAACAATGACAAAAAAAATAATAATGAACAAATGAAAATGAAATAATAAAAAATAAAGTTCGAATTTATCGTGAAATATATTCATATTGGGATAGAGAAAAATCGAGATAATTAACACTGAACGTGCTCAGCATCAACGAGCAATTATATTTTATACATATATTTATATTCTTTTACATCGACATATGGGATGTGTAATTGTACCAATTTCATTCTCCGACATGATGCGAAGAGAGAGTCAAAAACGACAAGAAATTAAGGAATGCAGAGTAGATACTTACAGAAAAAAAACAGCTTCATCGGTAAATTGACAGACACTCGATTATATTTTCATCAACAACTGAGTCTTTGCAATATCATAGTTGAAATGATTACTCTTAGATTAACTCTTTGATCTGACGAGATCAAAGGATATTGCCAGTTTGATCAAGTGTATTAGCTGTAAAATATGGCAGAAAATCTCTTCGTAATCTTTTAATGCTAAAAGAACTGATCAATTTTTTTTGTATTCACAGTATGTATAATTATTAAAAATATTTTCGGTTCAGAATTAATTATGTAATTTTTTTTTTATTAAAAAATTTAGTTTATTTTGAGTGTATTTATAGGGAATTATTTGTTTTTCTAGATCCCCCTAGCTCATCTTTAAATAATAAAATATAAAATCATACCTTAACCAATAAACCTTTGTTTTGCGGACAATCACACGACGCATTGGCTAAAATGCCGACAGCACACTGTAGAAGTCCATCGTTTTCCAAACAACTTATTTCATCAAATCTCAAACATATCTGGTAAAGGACATCATGGTAAACTTTCCAAAAGTCTGATTTCGGTTGGAATAAAATATCTGAAAGATTTCTCAAAGTCAAAAACATAACCAACCAAACATTTGAATTCAGTTTTGATTTCGATTTAAACAAATTCGAAACGAGAATGGCAAAGTTTGAGTTTGATGAAATTTTGAATTTTGCGCTTTGATCTGTGGAGAGGATTTTGAGCAATTTCAAGCCGAGTAAAAGCAGTTTTTCATTGTTGGAATACGCAACGAGATTGGAGATGATGATCTGAATGGCGGAAATGTGGCGGGAGATTTGTATTTTCACAGCGTTATTGTGATACGACAAATTCGATAGGCAATCTATGCAAATGGCGAGCAGTTTGAATTTCGTTTCACCGAGATTCGAAGGTTTGTGGATTTTGTCAATAATATTATTGATACAATTCGTTAAATGCACTCCCCGATACGGACAGGGACAGGTGAGAAGAATATTGTGTAGAGTAGTGATAGAATAAAACACGACCGCTTGTAATTCACAATTCAACATTGAGATCAAAATATCAGAGTTGCTCTTCAACAACATCTCACATCCGAATGGGGTTCGAGATATATAGTGAAAACATCCGCTCACCCAATAGAGCATTTGATTCGAAAAAGAATCCAATTTCAAAGCTGCCTCCAAAGACATAATCAAATCATCTGACGCTTTCAATAGTAACATCATTTTTTCTTTCGTTTCAATCCCATCATAAAACGGCATGTTGCAAGCTCGCAACAGTTGCCATAAAAACACAGCGGCACTTCGACGAATAAAAGTGTCATTGGAAATAAGTCCCGAGATTGTGAAATCGATGAGTGCTTTTGAGTACGATGACGATTGGAGAGAGATATCTTTTGCAATATTTGTGACAGTTGAAATGAAAGAACTGTCGTTGTGGTCGAATGGATTGACGAAAGAATCACTGGACACCGATGAGATGCCAGAATCCGATTCGGTTGACGAATCATCATCCCAGTCGAAAAAAATTGATGACGAATCGATTTGAGCACTTAAATCCATTTTGTTCAAAAAATGAATTATTGTAGAAAACACTGACGTTAATTCAATAATTATTCATTATTTTTAATTTCAACCAACCAATCAGATTTCTAGTTTCACTTTGATGGATTTTGATTGATCAAAATAATACTAAACCACAATTACAGTAGCAAATTTATTAAATATATCAACATATGGCGACATGTGCTATTCCGTTAAGAAAATAAACAATGGAAAACTATTACAAGTCATTTTTTTACGGTTTTGAAAAATCAAAATTTTTTGTCATTTAATGAATTAAAATTTTTGTAAAAATAAAGAAAATAAATGTATTTTAATAAAATATTCGAAAATTCAGATTAAAATTGAATAAAATAAAGAAAAAAAATAGAAGTTAAGAAACAAAATATGGAAAAAATTTATTAAACTATTTTAATTTTTCAATATAAAGATTAGGAATATAGCATTTACAATTATTGGTGTAATAAAAATATATACAAACCAAATATATATAAACCAAAAAGACTAACAAATAAATATAACTTACAACATGTTAGCAAAAAAATTCAAATAGTTATTTTACAAAACTTTTATCCATTACTCTATGCTGTATCAGCGATAATCACTGTTGAATCAGGCATTTTACTCCGCTAGGGATAAAAGGTAATGAAGATATTTTCAGTAAATACAAGATGGATATCGGAAAATCTGATGAAGTGAAACATTACATTAATACCGGAAATGCAAGACCAATAGCGTTTAAGCCTTGAAGGGTTCCGATAGGATTAGAAGAAGGGATCGATCATATGGCAAAAGATTTATTAGATGAAGGTTTAATTAGACCAAGTTCATCACCATGGAATTTTCCTATAGTGGTGGTAAAAAAGAAAAATGGGGATATAAGAATGTGAGTCGATTATCGAGCACTTAATGTCAAGACGGCTAGACCGATTTCCCCAGTACCGGCTGCAGAGGAGTTATTTGATACTATTGGTGGGGCCAGGTATTTTACTATGCTAGATTTATTTAGTGGGTATTATTATGTAACAATTGACGAAAAGGATACACAGAAAACGGCTTTTAGTACAAAGTATGGGCAATTTGAGTTCACAAGAATACCTTTCGGACTTTGTTCAGCTCCTGCTACATTTCAAATACTCATGAACATGGTTCTAATGAAGGAAAATTGGATTGACTGCGTCGTGTATCTGGATAATGTGTTGATTTTTGGAAAAACAATAGAAGAACATGATGAACGACTTGATAAAGTTCTATGGCGCATCAGAGAATCTGGACTTAAATTATCGCCCGATAAGTGTGTTATAAAGACAGATAAGTTTTAAAGACAGAGGTTAGCTATCTAGGTCATATCATAAATAAGGAAGGTGTTAAATCAGATCCAGAGAAAATCAAAAGTATCAGTTCATGGGAAATTCCAGCATGTAAAAAAGAGTTGTAGTCGTTCTTGGGATTTTGCAATTACTATAGACGTTTTATTAAAATTCATTAAAAGCAAAAACGGGGGGTTACAGATATATACTTGGAATTATCGATTATTTCTCAAAGTATATAAGTTTAATACCAATGGCAACGACAGAAGCACCGAAGGTTGCGCAAGAACTATGGAGAAACTGAATATCAAAATTCAGTGTCCCAGAGAGAATACACTCGGATTGTGGAAGTAACTTTCAATCACAATTTTTCTTCGAATACTGTAAAATCTTGGGTTTTGAAAAAACCGTAACTTTACCATATAATTCTCAAAGTGATGGTCTGGTGGAAAGATTGTTTGGAACGGCTAAAAGTATGATAGGTGCGGTGTTGGAAGAAAGGAAGACGAGGGATTGGAGAATGATTCTACCAACCATAGAATTTGGGCTAAGAACCATTAAACAAAACCACAAAGCATTCCCCATACGAGATTGTATTCGGAAAGAAAGCAAGACTTCCAATCGGACCAACACGAGTACTAGGAGAGAAAGTTACAAATTATGAGGACTATGTAGAACAACTACAGACAGATATATAGACGATTCCAGAGAAAGTTAGACGAATTACTGAAGAAAGTATGAAGAAAACTGCAGAAAGATATAATTTAAATAGATGGAATAAGGAAGCACGGATTGGAGACCTAGCGATGGTTAGAAACGAAGGCAGAAAAGGTTTATAAAGGAAATTCGTTATTCAGAAAATTTATTATTCAGGAAATAATAAACAAATGGACATTTATATTATAGAGTGATAAATTAAGGAAGACAATAAGAAGAAACTTCAATCAAATTAAAGTAATCAAGGACATAGGAAAGAAATTCGAGATAGAGAGTATTATAAAGAAAACCAATATTTGGTCAAGAAAATCGAGTTTAAAAACAAAAGACAGAAAGATTTATCCAAAAAGAGAGACAAGAAATCCAAACCCACGATATCGTTTCGATTGTCGGCGAGGGGGATGTTATATGGATTAAATTGATATTTAATTCATATATTGTAATTTAAAAGTTTTTACTGTAAAGAATTTAAAATTGTTTCAATAATACTTATTTATTGGAATATATATTTTGGACTATTTCCTATCTTATATTTTTATAGATATATAACATTTATATTGCACAAATTTATTATTAATTGCTATTTTTTCTCTAAACTTTAGAATTAACCTTTTCGCGACGTGCTACTTTCCTATTAAATATGCCTATAAGTCGGACAGGTTTCCAGATTATCAAATATGCAAACGTTTGTGTTTCAACCATGAAATAAGAACTACTACTGCCAGATTCATACATGACAAATAAAATAGCATACAAGTTTAAACTTGCCTTTAAACACAAATAAACATGTCTAATACATTAAACGGAGGCATCCGGCATTCGTCGCTTAAATATAATGAAATCGGATAAATACGGTCTTCGGCACGAAAAGGTTAATAATTTAATAAAAATCATAAATTATAAAACACTACATAAATCATTCAAATTAATCTTAGTTCTTTATGTTTTTTACTTCCATACATGTCTAATATGTCTTTTCATGTATCAATTAACTCAGCGGCTGGCTATCCAAATGCACTGGAGTGGCTCAAAACACATACTTAAAAGTATTGACCACTTCATATGCCACTGAAACGAAGTTATAAATCTATATTAAGACAATTTAGTTTACTATAATATACACAATGCATTGAAGCATCAACACAAATTATGTAAAATAATAGTTTCACGTAAATTCTATCACCCAGTCAAACCTATATTTTTAATTGTTCACAGTAAGGGGAAGTTAAAGTACTCAATTTTTCATAAATTTTCATTTTTCAAGTGTATTACCAAAACACCTTTAACGTGGCATAGGTTGCCAATCATTGGGTTAACTCTTCTGGTCCTTCTAAAGATAAATTTCACGGCTTTAACTGTATCAAAATTTTTTTGGTTGTTGCTTCTGTGTTTGTAAACGTTTGTATAGCAATTTATTTTTGGTTGTTTATCCGGTGACCCGACATAAGCGCGCAGCTTAAATGTGAAAACAGCGTAGACGTGTATCCACTTGTTAAGAATACTTACATGTTTGATTCAAGATTTTCTTATAATAAATCATATTTGGTGGTGTGAGGTATCTCCTCTTTTGCTAAAAAGTAAAATGCGTCAATCCGAGCGCCAATATTTCGTCGATTTTTTTGTTTTTGTATTTTTCTCTGTTTAAATAATATATTGTGGAAAAGTTTTTCTCAATTGAAACGCTATAGGTATGCTACTCAAATTAATCTTTTTTTTCTTATTTCCTTCTTTTTTACAAAGTTTATCTATAACCGGTAAAAGGTATAATGATAAAAATCCTGACGGACTTTTGAATTGTTTGAACATAATTGGATAAAAAAATTTACAAAACTTCCAAAAGGCTCCATTACAAATACTATAAAAATTAATTCAATCATTTGGAGACGCCCATATTTAATGGTATATTAAAGTACGTCTTTTGGTAATATTATCATCTTTGCCTTCAATTTGAGAAAATACCTTGTTACCTTCAATAATATGATTTTACCTTAAATTATTTTAGTCTTCATGTTCATTGGAATCTTTATCAGCTTTTCTTCAACATCATTAGATCGTTTTTAAAAAAAGGATGTTGTAGATATTTGGGATTAGGATATCTTACATTTTGGTGGGAAAGACATCTCTAGGTCTTAAGATTCCGTTAAGAAAAGGCTGAAAACAATATTATAATTATTGTAGTTTTGAAAACTGAAATTTAGATTTTAATGTATTTTTATCAGATTGAAATCAACATCTTATTCACTCTATTACTTTTTAGAATAACATTGTAAGTTCTCAAAGCCTTGCAGTCGATGAATACAAGCGGTGGCAGGATCTTGCTTGTGAATAAATAATGACATCTATTAATGTTGAATAATTAAAGGGAATTAGACATGTTTAAGTTTATATGAGACCCAGAAGCTAGGTTAAGAGTCTTATAAATCCTAACCTTTGAGCAGAGTTACCAATATTGGAACTTTTTAGCTATTTTCTACAGTTTTTTTGGATTAAAAAAATTGTATCCCGATCACTCTTTGATCCGGAATTACGCAAAAGGAGGAGAATTTTAGAAATTTCAAGAGGACCCGAACACTATTGCACAAATAAACATTTAAATTTTGTAACTCATAAAATTCTTGAAGAACATTTTGTTTATTAAATTAAAGAGGTGTAGACCATTCTCTAGACCAGGGGTCTCAAACACGCGGCCCGCGGGCCGCATGCGGCCCGCTGCGTTACATTTGGCGGCCCGCAACGAAAAAACATAGATTTGTAATTTAACCAAACTTATTTAACAATTAAAATTATAATTGGCTGTATAAATTAAAACTACTCTTTTTAATTATTTTTATTTATACATATGACGTCTAGTACAATTTAATAATGGCTTTATTACGTCTTTCTTATGAATCTTATCGAAAACAGTTTATTTATTTTAAAAATTATTGATTTTATTATTTAAATTATTTAAATTAAAAAAATATAAGTTATATTAAAAATACATATATTTTACATAATTTAAATTTTTGTTTATTTTAATTTAATGTTATTTCAATCAACAAATAATAATTGGCATATTTAAAATTTTTTATACCCATCACAAAATGACTTCGTTATCTAGAAAAAGAAAACTCGTTGATGAAAGAAGGGTTTTCCAAGAGAAGTGGGAGAATTTATATTTTTTCACAGAGGCGAGAGATAAAATTCAGTGCCTTATATGCCAGCAGACTATCGCAGTACCAAAGGAGTTCAACCTTCGCCGGCACTACGACACTATGCATCGTGAAAAATATGATAAATATACTGGAAAAATTCGAGATGAAAAAGTTAACCAGCTTAAAATAGGATTTGATAAGCAACGAAACTTTTTTTCGAATTTAAGCCAATTTGCAGAAAATTCAGTAAAAACAAGTTTTGAGCTAAGCCTGATGATAGCTGAATCATCGCGACCTTTCATTGAAGGTCCATTCATAAAAGAATGTTTTTTGAAGGCCAGCGAAATTTTAATTCCTGATAAAAAGAAACTATTCGAAAGCATAAGTCTGTCTGCTAATACAGTTGCAAGCAGAATAACCGATTTAGCAGATAATGTGAAAAAACAATTTATTGAAAAGGCTGGAGATTTTGAAGCATTTTCGATCGCTCTTGATGAGAGTACTGATTTGGTAGATACTTCACAGTGCGCAATTTTTATAAGAGGAGTGGACAGTAAATTTAATGTAACGGAAGAATTTCTAGACTTGGTACCATTGAAGTATACCACAACGGGACGTGATTTATTTAAAGGATTGGAAGATTGTCTTGAAAAAGCTGGATTACCATGGAACAAACTTGTATCAATGGTCACGGATGGAGCGCCAGCTATGTGTTCACAAACAATCGGTGTTGTTGGATTGGTGAAGACCAAACTACAAAGCCTCAATATACCAAATAATAATTTCACTAGCTTACATTGCATTGTGCACCAAGAAGCTCTGTGTAGCAAAAGTATTAAAATGATGGGTGTCATGAATGTGGTTGTGAAAACGGTCAATTTTATACGTTCACGAGGCTTAAATCACCGACAGTTCACTTCTTTCCTAGCAAGTATAGAAAGCGAATATCGGGAAATTCTTTATTACACCGAAGTTAGATGGCTGAGTCGAGGAAATGTGCTGAATCGTTTTTTTGCACTTAGAGAAGAGATTTATTCTTTCATGAAACTCAAAAAGAATGAGGTTCCACAGCTTACTGATGCCAAGTTTATTTGCGACCTTGCCTTTCTGACAGATTTAACTGGTCATTTGAATGCATTAAATTTAAAACTTCAGGGCAAAAGACAAGTCATTACACAGATGTATGACAGTGTTAAATCATTCAAAGTCAAATTGTCTTTATTTCAAAGACAGCTTATTGTAGGCAACTTAGCCCATTTCTCAACTTTGAATTCCTTAGGAAAAGTCGAAAACCAATCCCTGAAAGAATATGCAGATATAATTTCAGATTTGCATCAACAATTTGTTTTACGTTTTAACGATTTTAAGGCACTTGAACCACATTTTCAGCTTTTTGCAACACCATTCGCCGTTGAGATTGAAAATATAGCAGAGGAACTGCAGATGGAATTAGTAGATCTTCAGTGTGATTCCATATTGAAGCAAAAGTATTCAGATGTTGGAATTCTAGAATTTTATCAGTTTGTTTCAAAAGAAAGGTTTCCTATGTTACTTTCTGCTGCTGCAAGGATGATAGCAATGTTTGGAAGTACGTATGTTTGCGAACAATTTTTCTCTTCCATGAAAATTATCAAATCGCCATTAAGATATAGGCTTACTGATGAACATCTGCAAGCATCTCTAAGACTGGTTTCATCACAGGACATTAAACCTAACATTGATGCCTTGGTTGATGCTAAACGATGCCAGGTAAGTGGGCAAAACATGGATTGATTTCACAGTAACATTAATTTTAGTATTTTAATGTAAGAAAGCAGCATAATGAATGCTAAAATATTAAAATAAAATGTTTTTTAGTTTTGTTGAGTTTTTAATTAAATAAATATTAACGTCGGTGTTTCAGACTCCACATGTTCTGGAAAACAATTATTTATGTTGCGGCCCGCCTGCTCATGATACTAGTCTAATGCGGCCCGCAGGCCAGTTTGAGTTTGAGACCCCTGCTCTAGACTGTTCTCATTTTATAGCAATGCTTTTAATTCCAAATTTATATGATAAATATATGGTTCTTGAGTCACAGACAAAACATTCTTAAGGCTGTAATCTATCATTTTAAAATATTGGAATCGTAAGTAATCTTATGATCAACATACATTCAGGTTTCATATCTTGAACAGAAAAAGGGAACCCTTTTGGTCTGCTTATAATTAATCTATCCGCCATTTCATTATAAATATTTTAAATGTATGAAAATCGCATACGTTATGATTTAGTGAGGAATCATGAAAAGTAAAGGGCTTTTGCTTAAGATACTTTGTCAACTTTGTCATCCCTTCCTGTGACTCCTTTGTTTAGCACCAATGACAAAGTAAAGAATGCATTATATACGGGGGTTGTACACATTCTTTGAAATATTTGATGAGTATTTTTCTCACAAGTTTTTAATTAGGAAGTTCAAGGAATTTTCTAATCTTATTTTGATTAAAATGTTAATCTAAAAAGCTCATTTGCAGAATCTTAAGTCAATAAAAAATATTTTTAATATTAGAAAAATTCACCGTTAGAAACACTTTATAATAGAGAGCTCAATAAAATTTAACGGGCTTCATGCATGAAGAATAGAATATAATAAATTTGACATCAAACGAGATTCAGCGCTGAACAGGCCGCACCTTATTGTTTTTCTTTCAAAAATACAATTGTTAAACTATTTCAAGTTTAATAAAACAAAAATTATATGTATCTTTTAAACAATCGTTTATTTATTATAGGCTCGAACGAAATCAGCAAAAAATCAAATAAGTATATCAAAAAATTAATTTATCTCTTTTTAACAAATAAGAAATTCGATTTCCGCCGAGATTGAACTCCCGATCCTATAATCAGGCTAGAGGACATTGGATGGCAACAATTGAAAGGAATAAATTATAATTGGAAAATCTTTTAAATGATTACGACCAAAAATGATCAATGAAGCAAAATGTGTTCTTGATTAAAAAAGAGGAAAAGATGTTAAATATTCTTGAAGTAATTCCACAATTTTACCCTTACTCATGAAAAATAATTAATTAGTTGTTGTTAGTTGTTGTTAGTTGTCCAACGGTACTTATGAGGAGGGATTCAGAGCGGTGGTTAAAAACGCTCCGCTCCAGACACCGCTCCATTAAAAAAAGATCGCTCCGGATTTAATAAAAAAATTTTAAATTTCTGTTTTTTTAGTATTTATTTAACAAAAAAAACTAAAATTTTATATTAAAATTAAAAAACATAAATATAGTTCTACTATAATAATGATAATATAAAGTGATGATTTCTTGGTAGCAGCTTTTATTATTTAAAACAATAAAATGATGATTTAAAGTCTTAAAGATTTTTTTAATCATTCTATAAAATTATTATTTAGCTTGATCAGCAAAATATCTTGAAGTCTTTCGTCACTCAGGCGACAACGAAGGTGCGAAAACACATATTTTAACACAGAAAAAAAATGTTTTATATTATTCGTATATTTTTCCTATAAAGAAAAGTGAAGAATAATGAAACTAAATATCAAGAGGATAATGATAAACTTACTTACCCAAGAATATTATTATTAATAAAGACAAACAGTAAATAATTAAAAATTCTAAAACCAATTAAACAAAATATTCAAAATATTCAAATTATAATCAGCTGTTATCAACACAAACTTAGATCCTAACATGCAAACTTTTCATTTTCCCGGCAAGCAAAATTTTGATAATTAAGTAACAAAACTTATACTAATTTTCCTAAACTGACACTACATTTCCGCTCCTTCTAAATTTTTAGTCACTGCTCCGCCCTTTACTCCAAGCAAAATTTTCGCTCCTGAGCCGCACAGGGCTCCGCTCGGCTCCGAATATCTGCTTATAAGTACCACATATATTTTGTCTGTCTATGTCAATGATGTAATTTAAAAAGAAAAAAATTCCTTTCTAATATCACTGATCAAAGGAAACATAAAACTTTGTTTGTTGTTTACTATAAGGGTACCAAAATAATGGTATTGGAATGTACTGTTGATTTTGAATATTTTGAATAATCAAGTCGATATCCCCGATTAAAAGTTTACTTGTTAACTCTAGGATACCTCAAATTATGCATAAAAATTTTAAACAAGGCATTTTAGGAGAACTGTGAATTTTTTGTCCATGTTAAAATAAATATATAAATAAATATATCTTACTTCTTTTATCATAAAATCTAAAACATATCTAAAAATATTTATATTAAATAAAAAAGAAAATAAATAATTTAATTACATAAAATTTAACATTAAAACTTACCGTTAATATTAAAATTAAGACAAAACGCAATTGACTGGATTTTATTTAATGTCCATTTAGCAATTATCAATTGGACTTTGCAACAGAACGAAACCAGGTGTATCAAATGTTTTATATCACATGAGTATGACACACAAATTAGCACCTTATAGCATATTCAATCTGGAAATGGTGTATTTATTTAGCCTAGAAATAATTCCAAACAAAATATAAATTCTTTGAAATATGAGCAAAATTAAGTCTTTCGAATTCTCAATTTAAATGTTTGTATATAAACAAAAAGTTTAAAAAAATTATTTAAAATTTAGATAAGTAAAATATTTTAAAAGTGCAAAAATTGAATTCACACAAAGCTTTAAATTAAAATTAATTTATTAATAGTTTTGAAAAGTCGAATTGTAAAAGACAACGTTTGACAATTCGTCCCAGACAGATTTTATTGCTAAATTTTCTCTTTAATAAAATGTCAAAAGATTGAATTTGACGAAATTCAACCGCAATCAAACAAACTATCTATTTTGTTATAATCTAACTATAATTTTATCCCATCAACTGTTTGGAAATATTTTTACCAAATAATTTTCGATAGTAAAACTTTATAAATAGTTCTGGCGATTTTCATTTTGTTTTTATTGACGAAGAATAATTCAAATGATTAGATTTTCTTTCGTTGAAATTGGATTTCACTCGTAATTTTATGGCATTTTCATTTCGTTATGAGGTCACCTGGAAAATATCATAGTAGAATAAAAGTCAAATAAAAAAATTTTTCTATTTTTAAAAAAAAATTTGACATGCTTTCATTTTAAGGTGAAAATTGTTTATAAATAATATTAAATATTGATTTAGTTTTATTTATCAATTTTTGGGTGCTAAACGAAAACCGCCTCCCGACTAAAAAATAATATAGGCATACAATGTTAGGCAGAATAATAATAAAAAGGACAATCAAAAGAAGAACATTTTTTCAATAGTAAAGCGAAATATATATATATATATATATATATGTGTGTATGTGTGTGTGTGCTATAATGATCCCATAAATTTCGTATGCGAATGAACAGACATTTTTTGGATAAAACATTTTCAATTAATATATATATACAAGGGGATTCAAATAATACAGACAAATAATAATAATAATTTTGTACAAAGATCTGTATAATAATGTTTTTGGCTTTTTAACATTTCCCATTTAAAACCATATTTAGTCACGGATTATTAAATAAAAATTCAAAACAAGAATTTATATTTTTTAAAACAAAGTATAAAAGTTTTTTCGTATAAAAGTTTTCAGAAAATTAATTGGTTAAATTGGACAAATTATGCAATAGTCAATAAAGATAAGTTGATTTAGAGATAAAAATATTGTGTTGATCAATTTCAAGCAATTGTAAAAAATTTTTAATTTTAAATTTATGTCAGATAATATGTAATTCATGTAATAATATGTAATAATAAATATAATTATACAATTTTACAGAAAAAAAAACTTCATTAAAGATATGACATTACGCAATGCGACATAAAATTGGCGGAAAAACTTATTATGCCAAAATCTCTGAAGGTCAAATTATATTTATACCATTCGATTTTAGCAAATAATAATATACTGAAATATAGGTAACAATATAAAAGATTTAAATACTAAAAAATAAGACTTGACATTATATTTTATGAGCAACTTTATAAGTATCGTATAGGTAATTTAATGACATTTTTTACCATTCATTTATGTACTAATTTTTAATATTTAATCATGAATACTTCCCAAAATAGAGTTTTCAGTTAAAGAGTTCCAGATTGCATAGTCCTAGTACTGATTATGGCCATTATTTTAATATCTTTTCCAAATTTATTATTTACAATATTATAACAACATCTGAACAAGAAAGCATAAAAAATTTTATTCTACAAACATTCCATTATTTTAAAATACATATTTATATTATGATTACCGAATTTTCGCACATATAACGCGCGGGCTATTCACACATATTTTCCAGTCTACTATCTATATGTCATATATATTTCAAGTCTCACTACTGAATTTAACTTACCTTATATAAACTCTTACAGCTTATCAATTTTTTTACTGGTTTAGTTAAAATTCACTGTTTGTATGACAGTGTTGGTAACACATACCGGCGCGAAAATAGCGTATATTTAATATTAAATAGTTAATAAATTATTCACAATTATTATTTAGATTAAAATACTGTTAAATGTTAAATTAATTAATATATAATTTACTAAATTAAATGTTTAATTTAACTTGATCCTTACAATAAAAATCAACATTCGGGAAATTCAATTTCCAATTGTTAACGTCCAAAATTATCCATAACATTTTTTTTCTAAATAATTTCCAAATCCTTAAAATGCTCTCGAAATAATGAAAATCTTTTTGCGATTTCCAAACAAAACTTACCGTTCCATAATAAATCACTGAAAGAATAATTCAAATTTGTTAAAGTTGATTGTTGTAAATGTTGTCATTTAGATGTCATCTTGATTTGATTATCCACTGACGAGTTACTCTCGTCAATCTCAATAGAAAGTTTAAGCAATTACCATTTTTGCTGGAATATTTTCTCCCAGAGCAATTACCGTAAATATATTTTGTGATTAGGTAACTATATTCGACATATTTTAAATATAAATGAGTTTTTTTTTATTATAGTTAGATATATTTTATCTTATTGCTTACTTGTTTATTGGTAAAATCAAATTTACGAATGTAGCTGGAAAAAATTTGTGAAAATTCTTATTTTAAACAAGAAAATCATAAAAATTAATTTAAATGATGAGTTAAAAAGTCTGTCTTTAGTGTCATTAGAATCAGAAAATTAATTTGTTTTTCGATTATATATATTTTTAAAAATGAGAACATTGATAAGTATATCTATCTTAAAAGACTGCAGGTTTTAATACTTATTAAATTGACTTCTTCGTTTATTTCATAGTATGGTGTTAATAACATATTTGTACAATATTTGCAAATAACTTCTTTAGGTCTTATGTTCAAAGTAGGTCTTATTTTTGAGTGATGTTTTTCAAAATTTTATTTAAATATTTGTTTTTGATAGTTTGATTACGAATATTAGTTGTTAATTTGTTTATATATATATATATATATATATATATATATATATATATATATATATATATATATATATATATATATAAAATTTCGGATTGCAATAATGTCAATTGTACCTTTAGTAATTTTTAATTTAATTATTAATTAGTTCTGAAAATATTTACTTGCAATTAATTGAAATATAATCAAGTTTTAATAAAAATTTATATTAAATATTTAATAAGTTTAAATAAAACAATCTTAATTTAGAAATGAACAATTAACAGTAATGAATTCAAGGTCACACTAACAGAGGAAAAACGATATTTTTTACATTTATTTACTTGAATAAATAAAATTCAAATAATAGTTATTTAATCAAAATCAATCCAGATTTTGGTCTTGTATATTCACGTGATTTTGTTTGGAATTTGATAAATAGTATTAAAGACAACATTAATTTTTAAATGTTATATAAATTTTATTTTAATTTTATTAAATAAATGTTTATTTTTGTGACATCAGTTTTTATTCAATTTGTCAAATATTCAATGTTATTAAAATATAAAAATATATTTACTTACAATTTTAAAACGTATAAACTATACTATAGAGTTTATAGTGTATAAACTTCTGAAATCACTTACCAGTTTTACTATTCTTTACGCAGATAATCTTTTCTAGCAACTAATCACTACAACTTGAAAGTTATAATATGGGCTCCCAGTTTGCAATTTTGGTGACTTCTATTATTGGCTAAAAATAAGAATATTTCAAAGTAACAGTCATAGGAAATATTAATAAATTATATTAAGAATGGATTCAGTTAATTTTACCATCCATTTTTAAATATTAGATCAAAAGTTGCAAGATACATTATTGTGTTTGTTTCGTTTTGCATTTTACAAATCATGAAGGACCCTTACTATGGTATTTTCAGCTAATGATTAGTAAATCATATTTCAATGAATTTATTTTTGCCAGGGAATTCCTGTGACTAAAATATTGTATCCAACAGTTTTGAAACATCATTTAAGTATTTTTATTAATGATAAAACAATTATGTGTATACCAACGCACATTTAATAGTACCTGTTATTACGATTTATTATTGTTATTAATAGTGATTATTAATAGTGATTGCGATGATTGTTATTTGTTGTTTGTTTATGCGTGTGACGAGAAGGTTTGTTAAAGCCCAGCAGAGTCTCCATTAAAAATATTGTTTCGAGACAGCTGGGGTACTTGTGTGTAAATATTTACGAATACAATAATAAGAATAGATGTTAAAATAAAATAAACTTTAAAAACAACTATTACAATTTATACAACTTTTATTTAAATAACAATAAATATAGACCTTACAATTTGGGGAATTTGACGATTTTAGATATATCTAGTATAAAACTACTTCTTTAATTTATGTTAAATCTTTAAGTTTCTCCTGGATCAAATTGCAAAGAAATCTCCTTCTATGTCCGATTACAATTAGATAGATTGTAGTTGAGAATAATCTGTTTTTGAATTATTATTTTATATCCTGCAATTCTTTAAAATAATTCTTGTGATATAATTTTCTGATATTCAAATTTAATTTCTTTTCAAAATTTCGTAATTGATTTTTTAAATTTGTAATTCTCTATAGCAATTATTTGCTATGGATAATTATATTATATATATTATATAATTTTATTATACTTCAACACAACACACAAAACTACAACAAAATCAACAATGCATAACAAATCTTAATTACAAATAAAAATTAACATCACACTACAGTACCTAATATGGCATTAAATAAGACCTTTAATAATAAATTAAAAAACTAACTTAATAATAAAAGTGTGTATGTATCATTATCATAATTGGCATTAAATAAAACACGTGCCCATATATTTAGGTGAAGAGAAATAAATAGCTGCATAATAATGCGGTTCAAAAAAAATTCTATAAAAAATATACAATTGGATCCCTAATTATATATTTAAGAAGAAAATTATTAACATTGCTGATATTTTCACAACATCAACTATAATATAGAAGTAAAACTATAGAAATATCTAAGTTTATGTTTAAAATTTAGGAAATTATTGAAGTTTTCTGAGGAATTTTGACTAAAAGTAATATTAGATTATGTTAAAAAATATTTTATGAAACATTAATAAAAATAAAATCATATTTTTGAAATTAACAAAATGTTTATTGTGAAAAATCCGTTATTTTCTAAAAAAATATTTAAAAAACTATATATAAAAATTAATAAAATGTATATTTACTTTAAATTGCTTAATATATTGCTGCAGTGTTTCCCAAACTATTTTTTTGGCCACAAAAATTCCAAAAGTTTTTTCGTGACCCCAACTATTAAATTAATTTAAAATTTTTTCAAATGACCAAATTTAATGTATTTCATTTATCTTAGTTATTAATATTGTATGTTTGTTTTGAAATTTCCAAATAAATATTGAACATTTCTAAAACAGTTTTGTTTTGTTTTATCTCATTTTTGAAAATATAAAGAGATTATATTTGTTAAATAACTAAAATAATAATAATATTAGTTAATTAAAAAATTTTCCTTTGTAGTTGAAAATTAAAATAGTCTTTGATTTGTTCGAAATATTAATCATTACATAATTATAATTAAGAAAATATTTAATTTTATTTTTAGTTATAATAAATATGTGAAAATTAAAATATATTAATTTTTTTTGAAAATTTTTCTGTTCCCCTTAAAAATATTTTAACCGAATTTTGGAAATATTGATATATTGCTATAAAACATAAATTACAAAATGAAATTAAATAAATTAAAATCATACTTAGCAAATCCGCTATTTAAGAGGTGCTATTTAAATGGAATATGCTATAAGCAGGCAGATATTATATATTCAGGTTACATGTTTTATGGTTACATAGAAAATACACCCCTACGTAATTAATTCAAAATTGTGTGCTCATTTTTCATCATAGTGTTTTTGGATAGAACTGAATGTATTTCACTGAATGACCCTAGTAAGTGTCTGTGCATTCATCGGCCAGTGTACACATTTTTCTGCTTACACAGATTGAAATTTAAAATTGTGTAAATTACCTGATTCCAATTTAATACAACCTCGTCAAACGGAAACCGTAAAGACACAAATTAGCTAATAAGTATTGGCATTAAATAGAAGAAGCGAGATTGCGAAATCTGGCACTCAAATGTTTAAAGATGGAAAAGATTGATAAAAGTAAATTCAATTCATCAATTTTTCATGAAAAATTAATTTTTGATAAATCTAAATTTATTGAGAAGATTCCGAAAAAAATAAATTGCTGACAATTAATTATTGGTTTAAGCCGAGAATTGCAGGAAAACTGCAATTTTGGCGCAATTTTATTTGAGAAGAAAAAATCATTTGTATTTCGCTTATCTAATCTATCCGAATTTGGCCAGCTCACTTTGTTTTGTTTTACTGTATGTTAATTCAATTGACAAAACGAAATATTTTTAAAAACATTCTAAAATTTCCTCATACGTACTGTAACACAGTATAATTAATAAGTAGACTATAGATACAATATGTTTATACATATAATTTAATGTTTTTGGCATGAATCAAGTGTACTCCATTTTTTATTTTTGGAAACCTTCAGTTGTACAAAATCAGCACTGACATTCAGTTCGGATATCGGGCTTCCTTCACTGTCTTCTTGCATAAAGGAACGCTGTAACCCGGCTACAAATTTTCTTTTTTCCTGGCTAGTAACAGGCACAGGTAGATTGTCATCATATTCATCGTATTCTTCTTCTAATTTTTGGTGTTTAGATTTTGCAATTTCAACAATTTCATTTCCCAAATCTTCGTTTTCATGGTAACATTGTAAATAGTTATCTATTGCTGAAATTTCTTTACAATTAACAATAGGAACTTGTAATGTATCATCATTACCCTCATTGATCAACATTTCGGGATCTTCTAAAGGTTTTAAGCCGCAAAGAGAAAAGCAATCCACTATGGTATTGACTTGTATAGTCCGCAATATAGTTGCAACGTAGATTACATGTAAAAAATATTTAAATATGTACCGTACAATGCCGTACTATGCACGTATTGTGATCATAAATTGTCCACATTAAGCGTAATATTGTCGCAATTAAGCAATGTAAGCGATGTTTCTTAGTTTGGTTTCCATTCCTTGAGATTTGACCCAAATAAACTGCTGCCACCTTTAACCGGAATCGACTATATATATGTATATATATATATATATATATATATATATATATATATATATATATATATACAGTATTTGATAGATCAGTGTTTCCCAAACCGGGGTACGCGTACCCTTGCGGTACGCAGGCCTTTTCAATCTTCTATTATCTAAATATTAAAAGATAAATAAAAAAAATTTAATTAGATTAAAATGCCTTATTAAAATTTTATTAATACAGAAAAATATAAATATAATCTTGTTTTTTATTTATTGTTTATATTTTCGAATCAATAATATATTTTTAAAAATAAACTAAGTTCAAAGCATAAAATAAATCTTTTATATAAATGTAATTAAAATGTAAGTCGCTTCGTTTTAAATTTATTTTTAGAATTATTTTATAAATTTAATCTTTATTTAAATTTAAACCAACTGTTTCATAATAATTCCTTTTCAACTTTAATTTTAGATATTAACCAGAAAAAATTTGTTTTTAGATTTTTAAGTCTTATTGATTTTGATAGTATTTTTTAATTTTAAATTTTAAAGCAAAGGGGTACATTATATAATGAAAATTATCAAGGTCGTACGCAGTACCAAAAGTTTGGGAAACACTGTGATAGATTAACTGATTCTACATCTCGGGAAAAAAGTCATTTAAGTTTTGTTCAAACAATGTTTTCCTCGAATTTAATTGGTTATTTTTGGAAAAGTAATTCAAAAAATCAAAAGACCAATGAGAGAATTACAAATTTTTTTAGAGCAAAACTATTTATGAATTTTCGATTCTATATAATTATTAAAAATATGAAAGTTGTCAATTTTCATGATTTGGAATATAAGGAATATTTAAGTAAATCCCCAACAAAAGTCAAACATATATATATATATATATATATGATATACTCATAATAAAAAATACAAATCAAAAATATTTTTTAAACTTAGTAAAATACTTTTAAAATAATATTTGTTCTGGATTTTTTCCAAATTGAGGAATTAGGTATCATCTTTGGTTTTTTCAGTGAAGTTAGTTTTTCATTAGTTCTAATTCTAAGGTATAAGACAGATAAGATAAAGCATGAAATGAGAATAAAATCCCATTTCATTGGATCCGTTAAGAACTACAGCCGTAGATGATGTAGAACCTAAAATATAAGGGTCATGCATCTTCGTTATTTACTCAAAGTCAAAGTTTGGAACTTCACAAAGAATACTTCTTCAAGGATGAGAAAAACAACAGTTATGAAATCTGGTGACCAATACTGTAATATGTTTGAGCAACTTATCCACCCAGTTACTCAGAACAAATTTGAAAATTTTTGGAACAATCTAGTGCTAGACTGTGCAGGTGCTGTGAAAAATGTGAAATGAGAAAAAAACATTTGTTTCTTTCATTTCGCCTTTAAATAACTTTACGCTAAAAATCCTGCCACAGTATGCTGATGGTCTAGGATTTGAAAGCACAAATGAAATTATTTTAAAATTATTCGTACATTTAAAATCAAGTGCCTTTTGCTGCTTCTTTTTATGCATCTTGTAAAGAGTTCAAGGCTTTGAATAGTGTCAAAATCGTTTTGAA